>JAPSES010000001.1:17250835-17261418 GCA_029822895.1 Maxillicosta whitleyi
AGGATGATGTGTAACCATTAGTGATGAACTCTAGGTGGAAAATAGAGCCCCGCGGCTGTGGTTTATAAACACTTTACTGAGACAGGTTTCATTTTGAATTTACTACCTTATGTGTCACTTTAACTATAGTAGATATGCAGCATGATTCTTAAAGGTTTACTAATTTACAACATAAAACAGATCTTACCCCATTGCGCTGGACATGTCTGTAACAGGAGCCGCAGAGGACAGGTGAAAGAGGAGAGAGATTTGTCATCACTTGTGTTAATGTATTAATTATAATGACAGAGGACGGCATTAACTGCAAAATAGTTCACTGCCGTGTGTCTGGCCCTGAGATCTTTATTGAAACATAATGGTACCAAACTGCCAAGACACTCAACAAGGAGTCAAGGAGAGGTTTTACGTTCACATTAATGTCTTGCGGCTTCCTGTTTAAAAAAAAAATAAAATAAAATTGCATGAAATACAAACAATCTTCAGCTTGACACCATTCACATTTTCAAATGTTTACCAAGGTCTTGTAGGCAGTACAGGCACCGTGACGTTGTTTTTTGGCTCATGACCCCATTTTAACATCACAAATTTCTGGTGACCTCAGACATTCAGAACTGAGACATTTTTTTTAAAACATAAAAGTAATTTGTTTTTGATCGTGTAATAATTCGCTATACTATGTTGCAAATAAATGTTAATTTTAGACAACATTATGGACGGAGGTGAAAAGCCAGATTACTGCACAAAGTGAGGATTTTATTAACCTTGGTCAGGATATGAACAGTCAGTCGGACAAGGCTGCAAATTAATCCTGAAAAAACAAATATCTCAAACTATGAATAATGAAAGAGCTGCAGCATCTGAAACCGACCACAGTGAACATGTGACAGATAAATGGTACCGCAGATTCAGAGTTTGTCATGGCTTTTATGTATGTGAATGTCTCTCAAATCACCATATGCTTTTTATTAGTAAATTATGATTTTTCATGTCAAATATTAGACATTTCAAGTGACCCTATTTGAATTCAAAGTGACCCTAGGGTTGAAAAACACTGCCATAGAGTTTATTATATTACTGGTAATAAAAACCATATCTAATGCACCACATAGAATAAACACATCTCCACTCAGGTTCGACAGCAGAGTGTTTTGAATAATTGAAGCCTGAATTAATTGATAAGACAATATATCATATCTTACATATATTCTGTATTACCCCCCCTCCCCCCATTGCAATTTTCAGTGTTTGTTGGCCAAAACTGAGATTAGGTTCAATTCATCCATTTACTCTTACAGTTGTACCACATAAATCTGCTGCCTTTCAAACCTGTGTTAATCAATTTACATGTGATGAGTAAATAACCTATAAAAACTAACCAACTACCTTAAGCATGTTTTCAGAACTAGACAAATCAATGTGTATGAAATTAAAACAAAAATTGACAGAAATTAAAAGTCAATCATTTCTACATAATTTTAGTTGTCTTATTTTTGTAAACCCAAAATAAAGTTTATCGTTTTTGAGCAGGGGTAGGTTTTTTTGTTTGTTTTTTTCAGTTACTGGAAATGGTCTTCCACACTTCATTTTTTAGTTAGTTTTCATTAACAATAATAACCCTTGTTGCCAGGATTTCAGTTGAAGGTTCAAGTCGGTGTTTATTTGTTTCATTGCAAGCAGTGGAAAAATCAATCAATAACATAAAAAAAGAGTTTGTGCAAAAAAAAAAAAAAAAACCCAAAAAAACAAGATAAACTCAAACTTCATTCTGTTATTCAAGAGTAAAATTGTACCAGGAACAAATGAATTATTGAATCTTTTGATTGTGCAGCTTAGTGTTTGGTGACAGGAACTTAATCATGCTCTATTTATACAAATACAGATGATCAACACAGATACAGATCCCATTGGTCTGATGTTAGATGAGATATTAGGCATGGAATCTTGATTTTTAGTGAGGCACAAAGCAGACTTATGGTTAAAAGTGCAGAGCAGCTATGGATATGTATATTTAGGTGTAATTTATGTCAGTCTGCAGCTTTAAAGTGAGCTTCATAGAAGACCCATGTATGGTACTTTAGTTTTGTTGCTACACTGTATAAATGAAATGACAAACTGGATGATAATAATAATAATAATAATAATAATATGATCCTCTTTATTATGCATTTTATCAGTATAAATTAGATATTTTCCTGTATTTGATGTACTGATCTTGAAGATATTCATAAAAATCTAGATTAAAGTTAAGGTTTATTTTATCAAAAACAGAAAACTGAAGAAAAAAAAAGTGACCTTTTCTGTCAAATCTATTATTAACTCAACATAAATCAGCACCTCCATCCACTGTCATTTATCCAACTCCATGGGTTTTAATGATGAAACTGTAGAACTGTAGAAGATGATGGTGTTTCTTTTGTCACAACGGAGCCTCTGAATGTCCAAATGGGTCATATCTGATGACCATGAAAAGATGACAAACTATTTTACACCAATTACTGACAGGTATTGATAGGATTAGTAAATGAAGTGGTATTAAACTATTTAGATCAATAGATGCTTTTGGTCAGTAATGGATGTTTGGGTCTTTATGAGTTAAATGGGACAATATTTTCCAATATTGAAGGAAATAAGTTAACCAAAAAATAGAAAAACAAATATCACATGATCTACAGCTATGTCATTTTGGCTCTTTAACAATACTTTGTCTGAAAAGAAGTAGGAAGAAGCCAAAGCTTATATTGTCCAACTGTTACTTGGAAGTCATTTATTTGTTGCTTTGTATAATATTTATGCTGTTTTAATTTCTACCAAATCCTTTAATTTGAGTGAGCGTAAGATCCCTGTATTGTTTATTATTCATATTGCTCTCAACTAAACGTCGTCTGTGAGACAAATAGCTTTTGGCTTTGTATTCTCATGTTGTCAATTGTCCTCTAAGGTCCTGGAACTCGCTGCTGAAGACCGAGACACGGGCGAGAATGCTCAGTTGACCTTCAGTGTTGTGGCTGGAGACCAGGAGCAGAAGTTCTACATGGTCAGTCACAAGCAGGAGCAGCGCGGCACACTGAGGCTGAAAAAACGCCTGGACTACGAACGGCACAGCGAGCAGAGGTTCAACCTCACACTCAAGGTAGAGTACGCACTGTGGAGGGTTTTCACCAGTGTTGGAAGTAAAGCACTACAAAGGTAATGCATTACAATAACAGATTACTTTTTGCTGTAGTGCAGTAATATAAGCCATTACTAATCAATTCTCAGTAATATTTTACCCAGTATATGTTCAATAGTACTTTTGTTACAACACACTTCACCCATGATTTAAGTGCTCAAATAAAAAAATTTAAAAAAATACAGCAAGACCTTAAGGGAAAACAAATGTGGCAGGAAAGTTCTGCTTCCTGTTGGTGTTCAGTCAGTGGGTGAAGACAGTACAGCAGTTAGCACAATCCCTGTGATTAGCGATGACAAGGTAAGCTAACGTTTCCGTGACTACGAATGTATTTATTTTATCAATTGTGGATTTACCTACTAGCGTCCTCGATGCCATGCCCCCTGTTTAAAGATGTAAAATATTGTCAGAAATGCAAGCATTCCTGCTGGGATTCAAACATACAAACATAGACCGTAGCGTTACTTCTTATTATCCATCCACATGTACTTCAGGATACAGATTTATGCATCCCAAGGCTCTCTTATCTCTTGTATTAAAAAGTAATGTAGGAGTCATGTAATGCATTACGATTCAGAAACAGTAATATTGTAAGTAAAGGAATTACTTTTAAATAACAGTAACAAACACACATTGTCATTAGAGCTTGAAAACATCTAAGATTAAAAAAAAACAAAAAAACAATGAGTGTGATGGGAGGGGGTTTAGTTTGTGAAGACCAGGGGGGAAATTTTTTAATGTCGGATGCCCTTCCTGACACAACCCTTTGTATTTATCTGGGCGTAGGGCCGGTACAATGAGACACTGCCCCCTTGTGGCTCCATGTATTGGGATGTATAGCATAAAGGGCCTTCCCCAAAACGGCAATATTCCGCACCAAAGCCAGTGGCGTAAGCCACTAAGCTAACCACAATGTACCTTACTACGCTATTGATACCAATACAGAATTCTAACTAGTCATAGAAACGTTAGCTTACCTTGTCATTGCTGGTCACAGGGAAATGCTTATTTAACAAAACAAAACAAAAAAAAAAAAGACTTGGGGCTACTGCCAAAACATCTGGGACTTTAGCACCGAACACCAAGGTCTAACAACACCCATGGTAACAAGTAATCTGTAATGTATTACAGTTTGGAAGTAAGTTGCACAACACTGCATATCTTCCTGCTCAGACATTCATTTGATCCAACTCCCTCCCTCCCTGTAACTCATAAACTTTAATTTCTTTTTCCCAGCAGGTGAACTCACAATGAAAAGTATGCATTATGTGTGATAAAAAGATGTAGAGCCTGAGCAAAGACCGACAGAAGGCAGGGAAGGAGTGGTACAATAGCATGTGCTACATATACATACAATCCATATGGTCTTTATAGAATCTTTCAGAAGGGAAACGATAGGAAATTTTGGAGGAAATTTCCATTAGCAGGTTGAAGACAAAAGTATTTGTTTTTCTTCAGGGCTCAGTTATGATCGGATGTAGTCAAACCCATATGTCAACCCTTCTGTCACAAGCTAAGACAAAGAATTTGAAACCGCAGAGAATGCCAGTCAAAGCCGAGGTGTCACATGTCAGCTCTAGACGGAAACTTTAAAGCCTCACATTGGAACTTTTCATTTTGGTGGAAGTGAACGGTAGTTGCTGAAAAAAATAAGCAAAAACTCTATGGGATTATACGGCATATAACAACAGCATCCACATGTACATTATGTACACAAAGACCAGAGGGGTATTAGACTGAGAGGCTGCAAAATAGGTCAGACTATCTAATCCCAGCTTGTTTATCACACTTACATTGAAGAGCTTTGGTTCACAGCTAACAGTTTTTTTTTTAACTCGCACTGAGAGAAGGCTTTTTTTTTCCATGTTTTTTTCCACTGTAGGCTTTAAGTTTCACTCAGTCTGACACAGTCACATTCAGCTGCTGACAGGAGGAAATTGCTTTGTACTCCCCTACATCTGAGTTAATTTCTGATTTGCGTGAACACACACATTTCTGGCATTTACGGAAACCAGATATATCCATTACTCAAAAGAACAGGAAACTGACCATCAGTTTTGACAGATTATTGATTCCTGAGTGAAAAGTGCATTTGACTGTTTAACAAGGTCATGCAACATGTTTCATAAAAACATCTTCAGACTAAATGTATTATTCAATTCAAGAATGTTTTTGTTAGTACTGGAGTACCTTGGAATCATGGTTACTATAAAATCCAAAACCACTCTGGATTTTTTTTTTTTTTTTTTGATTAATAAAATGCCTTTGCTTTGAAAAAAAAAAAAAAAAAAAAATCCAGCCTCTGACTCTATTGACTAATGTCACTGTCATTTTACTGTTTATTTACTAGTCATATTAATTCAGTTTATTTTGATTCATCTATTGCCACTGATTTGATAAAATCTGTGAGTTCTCATATTTTTAGTCAGTGCTTGTGTTTTCATATATTATATTTTACCATCAGTTATAATGCACTTCAGGTTGGACTGAAGGGTAATAATATAAATAAAGTTGAACTAACCACTTCCCACTGTCACAGGTTGAAGACTTGGATTTCTCCAGCCTTCTGCACTGTGTGGTAGAGGTGGAAGACTACAACGACCATGCTCCCGTCTTCATTCCACACCTCCTCTCTCTTGCCCCGCTGCCTGAGGACATCTCAGTGGGAACCAGCGTGGCCCGACTGGTCGCCAGTGACTCCGATTCAGGCCAGAACCGTGACATCACATACAGCCTGTCAGAGGAGTCAGATCCTGAAGGGCTGTTCACCATCGACCAGTCCGGCGTACTCTCTGTGGCTCATCCTCTGGATCGCGAGAAGATATCTCAACATCACCTGGTTGTCATAGCTACCGATCACGGAGTCCCTTCTCTCACTGGGAGTGCCACGGTACAGCTGCCTCTGCTGGACGTGAACGATAACGGGCCAGAGTTTGAGGCAACGTACTCTCCAATCGTGTTTGAGAATGTGGTAGGACCACAGGTAGGTGCACATACTGGAAAAACACAGCATTACAGAATAAAAAACTGAACCTAATGCAGTTTTCATCTCATTAATTAGTTAAACTGTACATGGGTGAAGTAAAGGGCAGGTTAAAGGGTAGTCTGATTAAATAAAAAAAAGTAAAATTTAGACAATCTACACCAAACTTATATTTTTGAGTAGGTAATTACTTATATGTTCAGTAGAAAAGTAGAAAAAAATTGAAAAAACAAAAAGTTTGAGGAGTTTTATGAGTGTGAACATTTGGAAAATGACACAATTTCTGCCATCGTTCTGGATTAATTTTCTAAACTCTCACAAATAAACAAGTACATTGATATTTGACTATTATATTATTTGTGTCATATTCTAAACACAGTGTTTAAAATTAATCATAATAAATAAATAATAATAATAATAAAATTACAAAAAAATACATGTGCATATATATAAATATTGAATAAAAAAATGTATGATATTGATAATTGAAATAAAAAAATGTTGAATTTCTTATTTACTTTTGTTGTCCATCACATAATGCTGTCATTTGTCACAACTCTTGTTATGTAGGTACGATAAAAAAATAAATTCTCTAACCAATTATTATGCTTAAAATAGGTTTAAGGTATACACTGAATACGTTTTAGGATTAAATTGTCATAGGAGCTTCACTTTTGAGAACTTTGTAATTCTTGCAAAAATATAAACCTGCCCTTTGAGTATGTTTAAGATGGCATTTAGACCGTTCTGATTATGTGTAATACTAATAATATATAATATATAAAGTTGTCTGGTTGACCTTGCCCATATGTAAATGTAATAATGCAATAAGACCCTTATTTTTTAATATTAAAACATTTCTAATACATTTTTTCCTGAATTTTATATTGCATTGTACATATTACTGTGGTTATTACAGAATACGAAAGTTCTGGTTTGAAGCTGAAGCTTTGTGATAATCTTATTATGGCATCCAGTCCAAACACCAGTAGTTCAATCCAGCCAGAAACAAAAGCACAAACCATCCAAGCGGTTGACTGTACATAAACATGACTAAGTCAATTTTAATATGGTTCTAATTTAACGTTTGGTACCTTTAGTTTATCATAATTCTTAGAACTATGCGTACAGATGAAGACATTGGTTATTGAACAGTGTGCCATATTGTTATAGACTGGTAACAGGGCACCTCTGCTTGCAAGCACATTTTTTTCATTTGCTGTGGCAGGTCCATCTGGCCCCACTCCTGTTCACTGATTTCTGCCTGGCCGGCCCAATCACAACCATTTATCTGGACGGGGGCCTGTTGGAATCAAACCCTAAACAGTTTGATATGACTAAGGCACGCCATTGAGCCTCTTCTCCAAACCACCAAGAAGGCTGCTGTTGATGTGGAATGGACTTTGGAGAGAATGTTTTTGTCCAAAAGCAGAATAATTGAGCCTTTATTTGTAAGATGGATGTGTTGTATTATGTTTTTGACAGGATTTTGTAAGTTAAATCTGGCTTGGAATTCCTGGTATCTTTCCTCCGATTGATTGTCTTTGCAATCCCAATCCAGAGGCCTTTATAGAGTAGATCATTTTCATTCTAAAAGCTTTAACTTCTGTATTTTTCTTATAACCACAGCAATATTTAACAATTTATTGTAAAATACTGCAAAATGGACACAGAACAGGCAGTTTATTACTAATAAATACGGCAGGATCATGACATAAAGGGTATAAAACAAGACATGTGTTTTATTCCACATATACACATTCGTAATAAGTTATCAACATTATTTATTTATTGAGTATTTAACAGGGACAGTGCGCAATATATGCACTGTTGCTCATGAAGTTGGAATTAAATATATTTGCTTTTCTTAAGTAATATTTGTGACAATGTAATTAATTCTTTATGGAAAACATGTAACTGGGAGTCAGTATGTAGCCATTGCACCTGATCAAAGGTGATTACTGTTATAAATATATATATATATATATATATAAAAAAGTGGAATGTGAAGCCAAAATCATAACAGCTTTATGGCAAACAGTGTACTATATCGTGTCAGGAAAAAGCTCATTTTCATCTATAGTCCCTGGATCCCCTGTCTGATAATATACTGGTTATAGTGTTTGAAAAAAAAAGGAGAAAAAAAAAAGAAACCTGTACATATTAAGATAAATACCATAATTTACTATACAAAAGGCCATAATATAGAACAACAGCTACTATCCCAGCATCAGCCTCCAATGGGAAACACAGCAATAACGATCCTTAAAGTCAAACAATTCATCAATAAAACACATTTGCAGCAAACGCTCCGTGCCACAGCAGACATCTTCACACCTGAGACTCACCCGGCCACAGTTTTACTACATTTTAAACATTTAAGAATACTACATTTTCTGATACTCAGTGGTAAATAATTTCACACAGTCCTAACTGGGAATGCGCTTTGCCCAGATGTAATAAAATGATACAAGAATAGAACAAAACAAATATTTGGCATTAAAACACATCACAGCACCTTATTCTTCCCCCCCCCCGTCCCCTGTTTAGGTAGTAAGGATGAACCAAACGTCAACTCTCATCCGAGCCGTGGACCAGGATGCCCCAGAGAACGGCCCACCCTTCCACTTCTCGGTCCCTCCGGAGTATCGCCATAGCAACGATTTCTACCTCCAGGACAACCTAAATGGCACAGCGACCCTGACGGCATTGAGGACATTTGACCGTGAGCGGCAAAAAGAGTTTCTCATTCCTATTATCATGAGCGATAGTGGGCGCCCGGCCAAAACTGTGACCAGCACCCTGACAGTGACCATTGGCGACCAAAACGACCACGCACACACGGCGGGAGAGAAGAAAATTTTCATTAACAGTCACAGAGGTGAGAAGGTCTTTTTTTTTTCTGGTGGATAAAGTGTTTTTCTTACAACAGCATTTCCAGCTCCAAAGATACTGGAGCGTCTCAGCAGATGAAAGATTACACAAACACAGTATCAGGTTCAAGCTCATTCTGCCAACCAATGAATTCCTAATCAGCCTGGACTGATTAACACACACACACATTAACACACACCCTGTTTTATTGTTTTTCAGCTGTGCTTCAACCCACTCAGTGTCAGCACATTAACTTTGTTTGTGTGATATTTAATAAGAATGACTCCCATGATGCTATTCTAAGGGTCGCATGGCATGATTTGACACACAATTAATCTCACCTCTATTGCTTGTCCTCCTACGACTTTTTTTAATATTTTTTTTTTTCAGAGTGCAAATCACACCGACGCTGTCTATGTTCAGACTAAAAGAGAGGTTAATAGAATTTTTTTTTTTTTTATTGAAGTTTCTATTACACAATAATTAACTAAATACTCAACATAAATCAAACGATAAGCAACATATTTTTCCCCAAATAAATAAATGAATGGAAGCAAAAATTAAAAATAAGCATAAATAAACAGCATACAGCTCCCTAAATTAGCACCATGGTCAAAATTAAATCAATTAAAGGTGAACATATTTATCCCCCTCCTCTTCATCTAACAATATAATTGTTACATTAATTATATAATATCATTCCCTCACCCACACATGTACTGAGGGTATAGGTCCATTTTCTTCCATTATAAAGGTATCGTCCTGTCAACGCTAATAGAATTAATGAAGCATTGCCATTGTGATATTTAGCATTAACTAAGTGATATTTTTGCTCTTTTAAATGGAATTATGCATTTTCAAGCATTTCCCTGTGGTCTACGTATACTAAACTAAACAGACATTTAATTAAAGTAATTATTTTTAGTCTTCTCTGTAAAGTGTAGTAGTAAATAGTTAAAGGAGTGATATTTAAATGGAATTATGCATTTTCAAACATTTCCCTGTGGTCTACGTAAACTATAAATGTTATGTTTGGGTCTGAATTCATTAATTCAACTCCACAGGTTCATCTTCAACCCTATTTACTGACACCAGAAAGGTTGTTTTGAGCGCTAGCCCTTTAAATACACATGAGCCACTTCAGGCCCCGCCCCCTCCAGGTTGTTGTCTGTGCTGCTCTGTCCCGTTAAACCAACAGAACAACTGAATATTTTATGTAATCAGTTTGAAGCTTGGACATATTTACAGTTTTTACTAAAACCGCTGCTGCTGATAAACAACTATGTCGCACTCTGAGAAATGTTCATTAGAAGTCTTGACCTTTATAATGTACAAATGTTGTGATGTAACTAGTTATAAAACATAACAAATTAAGAAGGAATTAAAACAGGTTGTAGAATTTTTTTTTTTTTTTGCCAAAATTAATATAAAGATAGCTTTGCAGCAGCTGGAGGGTTCAACTTCAAACTGAATGAACTGCTAGGGTCCAAATACACAAATAAATAAACAAAAGACTAATAAAAGTGTGTGGGTTGAACAAAAATATATGTCCTCTTT
>JAPSES010000001.1:17261518-17279908 GCA_029822895.1 Maxillicosta whitleyi
CAGGTTGTTGTCTGTGCTGCTCTGTCCCGTTAAACCAACAGAACAACTGAATATTTTATGTAATCAGTTTGAAGCTTTGACATATTTACAGTTTTTACTAAAACCGCTGCTGCTGATAAACAACTATGTTGCACTCTGAGAAATGTTCATTAGAAGTCTTGACCTTTATAATGTACAAATGTTGTGATGTAACTAGTTGTAAAACATAACAAATTAAGAAGGAATTAAAACAGGTTGTAGAATTATTATTTTTTTTGCCAAAATGAATATAAAGATAGCTTTGCAGCAGCTGGAGGGTTCAACTTCAAACTGAATGAACTGTTAGGGTCCAAATACACAAATAAATAAACAAAAGACTAATAAAAGTGTGTGGGTTGAACAAAAATATATGTCCTCTTTAACTACCTTCCTGTTGCTTTTATGAAACTTTTCCCACATAACTTTATGACAAACACAAAAATAAACAACAGGTTAAACTTCAATGTGCCAAGGTCTGCCTTTACACTTTCAAGGGTACTCTCAGAATAATTCCCAGATGGAACAGAGTGTGAAGAATCGAAGGGGAGAGTGATCGTAACAACAGTGTTTCTGCATTATTATAATCATTGTGCATCCAAATGGCATTTCCTGTACTTTGCCCGTGTCTGCTCGAGCCATCTGCAATGTCACTTTTCCACACTTTTGCAGCTGAAAGAAAGTGTTGAAGGAAGCCTGACAGATGCAAAGGTCTCCTTGTGTATTTTCTCTCTTTGTTCATGGAGATTGTCCTTGTTTTAGATGCACTGTCATGAATTTCCAATGCTCTTACTCTTGACATAGCACATGTGACACATGGAAAACATGGTCTTATATAATACTATAAATAAAGGCTCTGTGTTAAATGTGACAGTCCTAGTGGTTTTTCTAATCCAGACATGGTTTTTTTTCATGAATCAGCAGTCTCATTCCAGGTTTTGTGTGTAACCCATCGTGTCCACTGGCATTACATGTGGAACCTGACCGTTTAAACACAAATACATTGAGAGTGATTTTGCAACAATTGTCATTTTTGTGAAACCCTCTACCTTGCATAATTACTTCAATTCCCAAAATGTACCTATAGATATTTGAGAAAATAGTAGTAATACTTATTTTTGTGTCCTTTTTACTGTGTTACATGCAAATATTTGTATATAAAAAATGTGTTTTGTCTGAACAATATTTTCTGTTTTATCTCAGTAAATAATTTTAAAACAGGCCCAAAGTGCTTCTTAACATTAGTCTACATCTGGTTCGAGTTTTTAGGCCCTATGTCATGTGCTTCTGCCACATACATTTGGTTTGGGAGTCTGAAAACTGTTCTGTTTTCCATCTTTAGGCCGAATGCCGACCACGGTGCTCGGAAAGGTCTACTCTCCAGACCCAGATGACTGGGACAACAAGACATATGTCTTTGAAGGACATGTACCAAGGTAAACAATATTGCACTTTATGGTCCATTCAGATTGGATTCTTCACCTTTAACATTTTGGAAACAGTGAGAAAAGAATGAAAGCTTCTCTTATACAAGATATATATATGAAGCCATAGTGTTGGGGAATACCAGAATATATCTATTTATAATGTAGAATATCAGTAACTCTATAGGTATTATTTAAATAGGTAGTAAACAATACAGTTATATTCTTAAAATCGATAGTTTATGTAAAGGGGTTAGTTTCTTTAAATTCCTAAAGTAAGAATGTGTTTTACTGGTTGTATAATCAGATAAGAATGATGTTTTGCCCAAGAATGAGCTGTTTATATCTACAGAGGGAGTGCTTTGCTGTTTGTTGCACCCCCCGTTTCTACAGTAGTTGACAGTGAACTACTTCCTGTTTTCTGTTTTTATAGCAGGTGATATCCAGTGTTAATAAGTATGTTTGCCAAAAAGACATTTAAGGCCACACCTGCCCTCAGTTTTAGCTCCTCCAGCTTGCCTAGGAGAACAATTTTGGGAACTGAGACATTTTTAAAGATGTGTTGAGGTTTATTTTTGGAACACAAGCAGAAGGTCGAGGAGCAAAAATAGCGACATTTGAAGAGTTTTATGTTTGAGTGTGGACCAGATTCATTATTTCAATAAAGAGCCCAGAAATGGTGCTGCAGTGGTTAGGTTGGTCATCTTAGTGCAAGGACCGTCCTGGGATTGATACAGTGTGGTTTTTCTGTGTGGGGTTCACGTATCTAAATTATTCATAGGTGTGAATGTGCAAGCAGATAATTGTTTGTCAGCCCTACAAAGCACTGGCAACTTGTTTAAGGTCTGAATTCCTTTATTTCATCAGTATGTATGATGGGCCACAGTTCTTCAATTCTTCCATTTCTCGTTTATTAATGCCTGGTCCAACTAACGGTACATTTGTTTATACAAATATAATGATAATAACAAGAATAGCTCATAAGAGTTTAATTTCATAGCTGGCATATATATATGACTGGATAGCTTATTGGTTTAAGTCACTGACTTTGGTGCGGTAGGTTGCCAGTTTGAATCCCAGGTGGGTCCTTTACACTAGACATCCCTATACCTTGTAAGTCGCTTTGAATAAAAGCATCAGCCTAATGTAATATTTTCTTGATAAAAAAACAAAATCACTTCCATTTTTACATCAATATCTATGTCATTGTATTGACAAAAACAGTTATTTTTTTCATTCCATGTTTTCTTTTCTGTTTGAGTTAGTACTGGATTGCATAACCATTGTTTTTGATGAGTTTTGACGGTCTAATAATTTTTTCTGAGACTACATTTCATCCATTGACACAAGAGAAGGTAAAACTGCCTTTACTGCAGTCACTTTTATTTAAGAAAATAAATATTTCTTACAAGACAATGACATGCTGAAAGAACTAAAATAAAACATTTTTACACAGTTTATATTTTTTTATATTTTTTTTTACTTATGATATTTTGAGAAAGCGCAAAGAAAAAATGTGCCCTCTTAGATTTTTGCTTTAAAAATAATATACTGCTCTTATATTTTCATAAACTTTGAGCTTACATCTTTAAATTAGGTGTACACTTGCTGCATGCGTTCAATATGTTCTATGCAATCATAATGTGAGACAGCGCTGAATTAATTAATCCAAAGTTAATATGTTTCTCACTTTGAGTGTTGTAATGAAAAAGTGTCCAACATTACACTGGAAGGCCTGTACTCTGTAGTGTATTTTAAACATGCATAAACATTCATGTGGCTCCAATAAAATCCATGCATCTTGACCTCGTACTTCTGCTGATATAAATCTAAGGCTACGCTCACACTGCAGGTCTTAATGTTAAATTATGATGTTTTGCTGGAATCTAGTTGTTTTGTCTGGAGGTTGTTTATATTATAATTCAGTCCATGGACTTAAAATGACCCACATGCACAGAACAAGATGTAACACATTTAATTTTTTTTTATTTATTTTAATTTTTTTCCCCTTAAATTTGCAAAATGCTTTGTGTATCTGCCCTGCCATTGGCTCTTTCTATTCATGAATTGTTTTACTTCCTTCCTTTTGCTAAAAATAAATGAACAAACAAACAACAAAACAGCACAACGTGTTAATGGAGGTAAACTCAGGTCTTGCTGGATCCTGCTGCAGAATTGTGACCTCTGTCACATTTCAGTGATGGAAAAGCTTGGCTTCTTCTGATTCCTTTTTGGACATTAAAGCTGCTAATGACATTCATCATCAATTTTTCATCATATCTGTAAAACCCCAGGGATAGCGTAAGTATCATGAATTCGTTAGTCTTTCTGGGATTACACATCTGAATCACTCCCCTCATGGTGAACAACTTCAAAGTGGACTTCATCACAAACAGTCTATTTGTTTACATATCAAACCAAAACCTAAACAAAACCGTCACTCGGATTCGTGATACTTAGACTATCGCTTGGGATTTACTGATTTGATAAAAAAAAATTGGTGATGAAAGTCATACGCAGCTTTTAAATATTGTTAAAGAGCGACATTTGTGTGATATTTGTTTTCTTTTTAGGTTGATTTATTTCATATATTGCAGTGTCCTTTCAAATCTGGAATGTGTTAGAAATATAGAATATTTAAATTAAAAAGTTAAATGAAATGACATGATCATTCAGTGAAGATGCATTGCAAAACATTAGATACATTTCCAATTTAACCACATATGAAAGTAACTTGAATTAGAAAAAAAAAATGGTTTGTGTTGTTTGGACTCTGATTTAGGTCCCATGTGGGCAAAAAAAGTCAGATTTGGACACTTTTGTCTGCTGTGTGAACATAGCCTTGGATTAGAATCCATTAAAACGGTGGATTTTAACCCTTAAAGACCCAGAGCTACTATGAATTTTTGTCAAACCTTAAATCATTTACCAGCATTACGTGTTATATTATGCTTTGTATTTGATATTCTTAAGTGAAAATAAGTTATTTTCATATATATTTAATTCATTGACCATATACTGTATATTCGTAACAGCTTAAAGTTCATGCTTTTGTATTAAAAAGAGAAAAAAATGGAAGAAAAAGTGACTTTTTCAGTCAAATCCCTCATTAACTGAACATAAACCCAGTGTTTCCATCCACTATCATTGATCCGACTCATTGGGTTTTACTGGTGAATCAGTGTTGTAGAAGATGAGTGTTTCCATGGTAACTACAGAGCCTCTAAACATCCAAACGCGTCATATCTCATGACCATGAAAAGACGAATAACATAGCATTTTACACCATATATTGACATGGATTTTTTTTTTTTTTTTTCCCATCAATAAATGATCTTAGTTGCCCGTGGATATTCGGGTGTTTATTTGTTAAAATACAATTCCACATCTGTTCTATTATTTTTTTTACTAATCAAAATGCACATCATAAACGAAGGCAACTGAATTCAGAGTCTTCATACATAGTGTGCGCTTCATAAGTCTTTAAATTTATCTTAAAAAAAGTAAACTTGAGTTATATGTTTTCCTGCTCATTTGGCAGCGCTCCGTTTCAGCGTTATATGATTTGTTGTCGTGATTGATTGAGGCATTTAAAAAATGTAAAGCAACAACACCCCTGAGTGAAATATGTCCCACCAAGGAGGAGGGAGGCCAGATGTCTGTTACACTGCGATCAACTCTCAAAGCTCATCTGGCACACTACCAATGAATAATTAACTTTGCAAAGGCCAGAACTGACTGGTGCATGTGTACGATCTGTACATACGGTGTGGGTGCTGCTTGATGACAGTGTACAGGGTTTGCTTCCTTTTGTTCATTGGTCTGAATTGTTGTTGATAACATGGTCAGCAATCAGCTACCAGGGGTATTGATTAAGCTACAAATCTCATTAAATCAGCCTTATAATTCTCTTCTCTACTCTGCTACTTCTAATCACTCCGCTCCCTCCTTTGCTCGTCTTCATTTTCATTTTCTTTTAATTTATTTCTTTCTATAGGAATGTTTTTTTATTCTTTTTCGATGTATTTTCTTCCATTCTATTTCGGTCTCGCCTTTCCCGCATGCAATTTTCCCACCTGATTTATTACTTGTCCTCTGTCTTCACTCTTTTTTTTTTTCTTGATCCTATAGACCCTTTTTATAGCCATGTCCTCCATTCCTTCTCACTTTGATTACTCATTTCCTTGTTCCTTCACTATAATGTCTGTGGCTTCGTGCTATATAGTCTTATATCGGAGCTTCTCGCCTGCTGTTGAAAAATGTTCTCCTTGAGATGTCAGTTTTCTGAAAGTAACAATAAGTTGATATTTTTTTACTGCACACGCATGGAAATACACACACAATTTATATATTAAAAAAAAAAGAAGTCATATGCAGCAACACACCAGTACCACAAGATAGATTAGTTTTTATTTTCCGCAGTGAGCTAAAGTAAAAATGACAAACTTTTCTCTTTGCAATCTCAAAGTCAAAGTTCATCCCATATGGAGGACTGAGTGTAATATAGGGCATTAACATTTCATGACAGCTCTCATCTCTTGGTGTTTGAAACTGGAGTCGAGTTCAGAACACACTGTCTTATCGCCGCTGCAGTGGCTTCTCACAAAACGGAGCCTGTCGAAGCTCATTGTGGTGTGTTCTATGCGTTTACATTCCATTACATCAAAACAGACACAATAGCTGTTGCTTACAATGGTGTTAGGCAAGTCCTGATGTTTAGCAACTTGGCACATCTGATTCAACTGTTGTATTATATTAGTTAAGACGTTGGCATACACACAGAAGTGGCGTGTACATCTGCACATATTCTATCCGTGTTTGAACGGTGCATTTTAAGGTGTATTTCACTGCCTGTTACATACTGTTTAGCCTTAAAAGTAGTTTGTAATGACTCGGTGTGACTTTGAATTGCATCAGTATTCAATCACTTGTATTATTATCTGAACTAACAGGATGAAAGAATGTGTCATTTACGCAATAATGAAATTTAGAGTCAAATGAAACTAGCCGTTTAAGTTAATGCAAATGACATATGGTGTAGATGTGTTTTGATTGGGGGGGGAAAAAGATGAAAAGATGTAGTTTTTCCTATGAATTTTTATTTTCTTCAGAGTCAAATTAGAGGGAGGAACACAAAACACACGTCAGATATCACCATTATTCTTGTAACAGAATGTGTTTATGCTGTTCTCTTGTTTGTGAATTTGTTTTCTGTAGTTATAACAACATTGTCCCTTGATTCCCTGGAGATGTACAAGTTCATTTCAGTTCATCTTTGGGTCCAAGTGAATGTTGATGCTGAATTTTGCTCTATTAATTAAAATCAAATCAATCAAATCAAAGTTAAACCCCTAACCTTCGAGTCAAAATGAAACACTGGGATGAATTTTGTAACGTTCTTTCGAGTCATTCATGTAAATTTACATGTTAACAGGGTCATATTTTTCCGCTAAAGCTACTTTTATTAGTCTTTGGTTCATTTATTTGTGTATTTGGCCCCTAATAGTTAAAAAAAAAAAAAAGTTTGGATTTGAACCCTCCAGGTGCAGCAAAGATATCTTTACATTCATTTTTCAAAATGTTTTAATTCCTGTTTAATTGGTTACGTTTTATAATTATCATATTTTCCAGGTTAAGTAAGTATGCCCTTTATTATCCCACAGTGGGGAAATTCATCACGTCATGTCACAGTAGTAATAATAACAACATATATCGCACAAACAACATGAGTAGTTGACATACATACAAAACAAAACAAGACCAGAGTAAAATGAATGGATATAAAAAAAAGGTGCAAGAAAAATGTTCAAAAAGTAGAGGTGATAGACATTTGTCCTAATAAATAAAAAAAAAAATAGATCAATAAATATAAAAGTTAAGAATACCAAGAGGTAGTGCAATTGGCTGCATACAGAAAAATCAGTCAATCAAGCAGTTATATATATATATATATATATAAGACAAACCTGAATATTATACTAAATACTAATACTAAATTATTTACATATTTATTTCCATCCCTTTTCCAAACAGTCCCTGTAACACAGCAGTAAAACAGCTGGTTAAAAAAAAAAAAGAGAAAACTCACTGATCTCTATCTCCATCTTCCTCCTGCCACTAAAACCATTGAACTCCTCTTCTTCAATGTATATATGTGCATATGCATGTCTTTATGTGTTTTTCATGATGAGGGTGTGTGAATGAGTTAAGCTTAGAACTAGCGTCTTCCTCGGCGCATCACCTCTTCCACCTGTCTGTTTTGCTTTTGCATCCCTGGTAAGAGCGCCCCCCTGGAGGCCGTTAGCCTGTAAAAATCAATACTCGAGCTGCATTGTTGTATAAGCCGCAAAAAAAAACAAAAAGTAGTGGCTTATAGTCTGGAAACTACGGTAGTTACATCACGACATTTGCACATATAAGGTCAAGACTTCCAATGAATATTTACGACATAATTGTTTATCAGTATCAGCAGCAGCGGTTGTAGTTCACACTGAAAATATGTCCAAACTCATTTGCATTTAAAGGGCCAGCGCTCAAAAACAGCCTTTCTGGTGTCATTACTCATAAATAGGATTAAAGATGAACCTGTGGAGTTGAACTAATGAAGAATTCAAACCCAAACAGAGCATTGATAGTTTATGTAGAATGCAGGGAAATGTTTGAAAATATATAATTCCATTTAAAAAAAATGCTAAATATCGCTCCTTTAACTATACACGGGGGTGACTGACTACGTACTTTAGAGAAGACTAAAAAAAATTCCTTAATTAAATGTCTCTAGTTTTCTAACAGTTTGATTGTTTTCAACATCATCTTTAGCTGGATGAAAAAACAAAACTAACAAAAAAAAACACCTGTGCAAATGATGTTTCTAGTTAGTAGTGTTCCTGGTGTAAAGCTGCTTTTTCTGACAGGCAATATCTTAACAATAAGAATAATGCGTAAGTGACATGACCTTTAATTTCCAATGTAGAAGTCTATTACTTTTGTCACGTTCTTGTCAACTTTATCTCGTTGTTTGCTTTGCGTGGTTGTAGCTGTATTCTATTTATAACTTAATTATAAATTATAAATATTAACCTGAGGACACAGATAAACATTAATAGCAATGACGAGCACAAATGTTACAACGTTTGTGTTATTGTCATGCCTGGGGTTTAGCTGGTTATAGAAAAAAAAAAAAAGATCACGGTTTGAAGAAATTAGAAACTTCTGTGTCAAATATTACATTAAATATAGGAAACTGTGGAAGTTTAGTTTTACACCATGTTTGTGCCCATCCTACTTCTACGCGTTCTTCCAATTTAATTCTCATATTTTTTCGCTATATTTGACTTGTTCTTAGTCATACAGTCCCAAGAGGTCATAGAGGTACTGTTGGATTAGTTTTCTATTAATCTTACTAAATGACGAATCAACAGACCATGAGTTCAAGTCATCTCTTTAAGCTTGCAAGGAGAAAGGAAAAAAATACAACACAACAAGCAGTTATGCCGGCCTTTCCCTTTCTAACTCACAGTTTGTTGAAACCTCCCTTTTATTCCCACATGCAGGTTCAAAGACAGTAGATGAGACAGAGGGAGTTACATAAACTGGTTCTAACTGGCTCTTTGTTAGAAAATGAGCTGGTCTTCATATTTCTGACCTTTACATTCTTTTCTTGGTACAGGATGAACAGTTAAATAAGAAACAGTGTTATTAAATCAGAAAAATGCTAAATTATCATGAAATGAAAGAAAAAACCTATTACTACATAATAATCATTTATACAATGTGATGATAATAATAAACCCATCAGGTACATACACACATTTTTTAGGTGAGATCTGACTGTTATTTGGGTTGAAAGATGACGTTAATAAAAGTATATCTTAATGAGTTAAGTAAAACATCTTTAGTTTGTTAAATTCCCTAGAATTATGAGCTAGACCCATAATGACAGTAACAGTAATAAATATTGTAAATCCGCTTTTAAAAAACATTGTTTACGAAGTGCTTAACATTGTCAGCCATTTGAAGACATTTTTGTTGTTTTTCAAGGCATCATCTAACAATAATCTAATCCTAAAATGTAATCTACACACCACACAGAGGGCTGGAAAATGAGTTAATGTCAGCCTTGCCTCTACAAGTGGTTTATTATTTGATTTGCCAAGGTTCAGCCTCAGATTTCTTGTCTAATTAAACTTGAATGAGCTCATTTATTGTACAAAGGGAGTATAGAGACGAGGACCGAGTAAAATTGCTTCCTCACACGTCTTTGTTCCTATTAGTCACTCTCATTTTTCTCCTTTCCTTCCTTCTGTCCTCCACTCCTTCTTTCCTTCCTCCTGATGCATTGTCCCTGCTCACTTTCTATTATTGTCCCTGAAGGCGATGGATTTACAGCAGAAATGGAAGCAAACAGTGAAACACAGAAGAATGCACGTACTTAATAATAATGGAAAATGTGCTTCAGTTTGTCGTCTTGGTAGATGGTCTGTCCAAATGCTACAGGCATGTCAACAATTAGAGGAAGGTTCAGAACCAAACAATACGGCTTATTACATCCCACACAGGTACCTTAAAGCAGCGTGTGGTGTTCATTACCAATTTTTCAACAAATCTCTAAAACCCCGAGTGATAGCTTAAGTATCACAAATCCGTTAGTCTTTCCGTGATTACACACCTGAATCACTTCCCTCACCATGAACAACTTCGAAGTTGATTCCATCACAACCAGTCCACTTGTTTATAGACCAAACTGAAACCAAAAGCCTTTTCAGAATTCCAAGCAGCAATAAGAAACAATGACGCCGTCTCTGTGTTAGTTGCCGTTGTTGCCATACTGTAGCTGTGTGGAATTCCCATTCCCACAATGCACTTCACAGAAAAATTTCCCAAAAGGCCCGAGTGATATCGCTTTGGTATGTAAACAAATGGACAATGAACTTTGAAGTTATTCGTCGTGAGGGAAGATAAAAGATGAAAAATTGGTGATACGCTGCTTTAATACACATCTCATTTTTAAATTATTTTCAGTTATAATACTGGACGTATTCACGATATGGACAAATATATTGGAACATGTTGAATGCAGGTGTTTGTTCTTTAACGGGGTCTGGGCAACAAAATTATGACAAATGTTATAATACAGTTTTACATTGTGATAAATCTCATTGCATTTCATTGGTTCATTTTGTTTAAATGCTTGTCTTTCCTTCCAAAATGCCTCGGAGATTATTTTTTGCTTAATTTCACTTAACATTGTTTTTTTTTTTTTTAATTTGAATCCATAAATATGATTTTTAATATTATAGCTCTAAATTTCAAAAATATCTTTCATGCTCTGACTGCAAATAATATATTTAGAGCGAAACTAATCATCTACTGTCTTCACATCTGACTTAAATATTGATGTTTATAAACTATATTAACAAAAATATTGGGACACATCGTGACTATGGCTCATACAATGCCCTGCTCATGCCAATTTGAGATACAAACATCATTATTTCATTAAAGTAAACAAAACCAACCAATTTATTGATAGTTATCATAATATAAAACTATAATATGACATTTTTTTAATTATATTTTGACTCCCTGTTAGAAAATAAACACTTAAATTCAATATATCTGGCTACTTTTATCCATATAGTGTGTATTATAGCGTACACATGTATCTGTTGCTCTGGTCTACAGAGACGATGAAGTGATATTCTCAACAGGTGGGCGAGTGCATGTGTGGTTTACATCAAGAGGACTGTACAGACGTGAATGCTTGACCCTGAAAGTGGAGGTCACCAGAAATCCATATAAAGTTGTTCTGAGAGATCACCTTTATCCCATAATGAAATATTTCTGTCCTGATGGGACTTGGCTCTCCATTTGTAGGACATGAGGGGTCAATGAATGTTTTGATGAGTATGAGAATAATGTGAATTGTATGCTAACGCCCACACAGTCTCCAGATCTCAACACAATTGAATACCTGTGTGAGATTTTGGACTGATGTGTTAAGCAGCACTCTCCGACACCATCATCAAAATACCAAACCAGTCACTATGTTAGTATTCCTTCCTTTCACAGGCTTTTTAGAATCAACCCCAAGGTGCATTGAAGCTTTTCTGGCAGCATGTGGTATGAGATGACCCAACACGTTTTACTAAAACACTTTATCTTCGTATTTTCTTTAATTAAATTGTCAGTTCATGTGCCAGTATATTACCAAAAATGAGACCATTTATCTTCCGTAAAAACACCGGTTGCTTGGGAGTTGTGCTGTGAAAGATGTGTGTCACCCAGTACCAACTATGATGTGCAACAAAAGGTATCATATGACCTCGGCAGCTTCACTTTCAGCCTCGTGATGCAGACGAACATTGATTTGTGCTACACGGCAGCAGTGGGTACTGAGGTCTCCAATAAGGGCTCCTCGAATAGTGTTTGATACTGATGGAGCCTTCAAACAGGACTTTCCATTCTCGTAGATGCACATATCCCAAGTTTAAAGCTAACCTTAAATCACTCCTTGTAAAAGCATAATAACAACATCATAATGTCGGCTCTAGGAGACCGGGGCTTTACTTGCAGTCATACTGAGAATTTTTTCCACTATTTACCATGCTGCTTTCATGGGGAAGCATGAAATGGCTGGTCTCTGCAGGGTTTCTAAGATGTCAGTAATAGCCTAATGATTAATCAGGACCATGCCAGGGGTCAGTTTCATGGATTCAGCCACTTGACCCTCTCAGACTCCAGGCCATTAGCAGCTGGCTCTGACGGGGCCACTCACTGATCACTCTTTGCCTGTGGTGAAATGGGATGTTGTGGACATGCCAGCCAATGTTGGAGGCTGGTCACTGTTTGCTGCAGCCTCCTGGGGATCTTTCAAAGTCAGAAGAGAAGCACAAGTTGGGCATTGGTGAACGCCAACTTAAATGGCTCCCAGGATCCCATCCCAGAGTTCTTTTTTTTTTTTTTCTTGGTTTAAGTGCTTAAGCTTTGTTAAGCACAAAAGCATGTTCAATTTGAAAGTTGCAATCATAAATGAGTGATATTATGCATATCAGTTGTTTGCAGCCACACGCAGCAGAGATTATTTGTTGCAAATTGTCAAGATCATGTCCATGTTTTTTTTTTTTTTTTAGATATTAAAGGGATAGTTGTGTATTTTTGACATGAATCTGTATTTCATCCCCGTCATCAGTGTTGTACATCCACACTGACTTACCACCGACAGTGTCCTGTGAGCCCAGTTTTGGCCCAAATGAAAGTAGTCCGGCAAGTTTACGGGGGGGTCACTAAATTAAAATGGTTTTCTTTCAAAAACAGCATGTGTTCAAAAGAGTGATTTATTTGCATCACAAACCAACGTCCACGAGAAAGTCACACATTGTAATCACTTGGCCCTACTTTCTCTCTCTTCGTATCCCTCCGTGCTGCCGCAAGATGACAGCTAGTCTACCTGTTTCACTGCTGAAAAAAGCTGTTGACTACTGCACAACAGCAGCATGACAGCGCACTGATAGGAAATGAGAGAAAGTAGGACCAAGTGATTATGATGTGTGACTTTCGTGGACATTGGTTTGTGACTACTACTTGCCGGACTACTTTGATTTGGACCCAAACCGGACCAGAACTGGGCTCACAGGACACTGTCGGGGGGGTAAGTCAGTGTGGATGTACTACACTGATGAGGGGATGGAATACAGATTCATGTGAAAAATCTCGAACTATCCCTTTAAATCTGACAGAATAGATTATAGCGATGTTATTTTGTGCTGTTTTTCTTTCTTTCATTCATTTAATTTTCACTGGCTCTTGTCTACAGTCAACAGAAATTTTTAGTGAGCTCATAAATGACGGTGAAGAAATCTTAAGCCTATTCAACTCTGCAGAGGGTTTGCTTTGTATGAAAAGAAGCAGAGCCATTCATTTCCTTTGAAAAAAAAAAAAAAACTAACACTCAAATGACCCTCTCAAGGCACCTATAAATATTTTCTAAACTGCTGTGGGTGTCTTTGTGTTTGTTCTTGCCCTCAGTTACTTCATCTTGAACAAGCGAACAGGCTTCCTGATCATCAAGGAGAATGCCCCACCCGGCACCTACCAGTTCCAGGTCCGTGTATCTGATGGAGTGTGGCCAGATGCCATTTCCACTGTTACCGTACATGTGAGAGAGCTGCGAGACGAGGCCATCTACAACTCAGGGTCTCTCCGTCTGGCAGGTAAAAACGAGAGAATGAAAAACACAAGTGTTGCCTGAAGGCTTCTAAACACAGATCCACTGTCATGCAGCTTAAAGCACACATGAGGAAACACTCTCATTCACCAAAATTAAGTCTCCTCCTGATCCTATTCACTAAAACATATTCTTCACATGTTGTTACTGAATACAAACACTTCCATTGCATGCTATGAAATGTGTGTGCTGAGGTACATGTGCTGCGCTTAGGGTTAGTTAGAGCTGAGTGTTTGTGATGGATCTTAATTTGGCATATGATGTGCAGTCGGTCTGATTTACACACATGCTTTAGAGTTATATGCTGGACTGAAAACAACATTTGAGGTTCATTATAAATCTCCAGCCAGACCAATTAGGCCACAGTCTAGGTAATTAGTGGGGAAACACTGCTGCTGTCATGGATATACGTTCAAGAAAATATGAACTAATGATTACTTTATCGGCTCTTGTCAAAATATTGCAACAATATGGTCAGAAAATATGCAAATTGCATTGTTTGTACACAGATAATAACAGTTAAAAGTAATCACCCACAGTATTAGTCTCCAGAAGTGACAAAGTTGCTTGTTTACATTTTATAAGAGGTTGAGAAAATTGTGTTTGAGATTGTCGATTGTGATTATACCTCAAATGATTGCTATATGGTGTTTGGCCACATCACTGACCTTCTTAAAGGGGGTTATATGAAGTGCTGATATTCCAAACTATCAAGGTTAGCCAGAAGTCTTTCCCTCCAAATGCACTGACAGCTACCAGAAATCAAACCGGATAGTGTGTGTTGATGGGAGCTTCACTAAGATCTGTTTGGAACCGTCCAAGCAAGGTCAGAGCTGTCATAATTTAGTCTGAACCGTGGATCAACAAATGATGACCTTAGTGACCATAACAACACAACATAATATCCTTATACCTTCAAACTCTGCGTAAGTTCCATTGTAATTTCAACGTCAACAGTAATTCTTTTCATTTAGAGCTCTGTCCAGTTTTAAAACTTAGAGAATGCTTCTATTTTTGTCATTTCTATTATTTTTTATCCCACTTTCTTTGAGTGTTTTCTTACTGGTTTTCGCTCTGTCTTGGTTTTCAGACCAGTGGAGTGACTCACTACTCCCTCTAGTGGTCACATACATTCTCTGTGACTGTGTAAACCAGGGGAGGGGAATCCTGGTCCTCGAGGGTCTGTATCCAAACACGTTTTAGATGTTCCAGCACACCTGACAGTCATCATCAGGCTTCTACAAAGTGCATTATTTGGATCAGATGTGTTGTACATCTAAAACATGCAGGATACAGGCCCTCAAGGACCAGGATCCCCCTCCCCTGGTTTACACAGTCAAACAGTTGGTCCAGATAGTTTTGCTTCTGTACTATGATTATTATTTGTCACCATCATCTACATGGGCTTAGACTAGTGCATGTCTGATGTCAGCGTATAGTTCCTCAATCTTTGTTATTTTCTTTGTCTTTTAGCAACAGAAAATGATCCAAAAGCGTAAAAAAAAAAAAAAAACTCAACTATTTCCACTTTATAAATGAATTCAGTTTTGATCCGCACCGAGACCAAAATACTGTCTGCAACTGCAAAACAAAACTGGAAAGTGGTCTAAAAGTCCAGAACAAACAAGATAAGTTTGAAAGGGCCCTGAAGGAGTTTAGTCAATATTGTGCAGTCTGAAGTTCTACATAATAAGTAGTTATGCAACCCACACATCTATAAATGCACTAACTTGCAAGTTTGGTTCCTAACATTATATTGAAACACGCTACCTCCACTTACACAGACAGAGGTAATCCCTTGGTTGTATTGTTGAGTGTTTTCATTGTTAGCATCACCTTTGTTTTGACACTCATACTGACGTGTCTGACCCCTTTGCCCGTGACATGTACAGCTTAGAGTTTCCTTGATGCCACCCACATAACTGCTGCTCTTCATGTGATAGTCCGCCTATGTGCCACTTGCAGCAATAGTCAGAGCATATATAGCTCTCCCATCGTTAACAGGCACTCGTGGCTGAAAAGTGAAGTACTCCCAGCTTCCTACTGATGACAAGAAAGTGTTGGAGAGGCAGGGTGGTCATTATTTACAGACTTGTCTCCAGTCATACAAAATTAATGAGTGCTGATTACTGTTTGCTCTAGGTGTTTGCAAGTGTTTCAAAGGACTGTCACACTTTTAGTTAAAGATGTTTCCTGAGCAAAAGATTACACCCATTATTAATCCCTCTTCACTGACTCGGGGGATGTCAGTTGTCTTCAGCACACACACACACAAACGCAGCGCAGAAAAAGCCTGTTTCCATTACTTATGCTGGCAAAATAATTAGTAGAGAGGTTTTGCTCAACCAGCACATTCCGCACACATGTTGAGCAGCATCCATCATTACCTGATGTACAGCACATCGGCTGTCTGCTCAGAATTAAATTCGCTTTAGAGAAATGGGACATGGCTGAAGGATTTTTATGATTTGAGAGATATTGAAATATAAGCAGAGGGGGGAGGCCGCAGAGTGCACTCCATCGTCAGGAAGCGAGCTGCAGGAAAGAAAGAGAAAATCACAGAAGGAGAGTCAAGCCTCATATAAGTAGATAAAAGGATTTGCTTCTCATTCTGAAAACAGGGTTAAGGTAAATTAATGTGCAGCAAAACCAAAGCCAGTATGCTGAACAGCTGGTGCCCACATTTTAATATTTGTGTATAGGAAATGAATCCATGAGCAAAATGCAGCGGATTTAACACGAGCTATGAAAGGGAAAAATGACAGAACTGCTCAAATAAATAACAGCTGTCGATATGTTCTTTTTTTTTTTTTTGGATGATTGAAACTTGGATTTTTTTTTTTCTTTAATTTAATCTTGACCAAGAATGTTAGGTTTGTCAACAACTTGTCCCTGCGGGGTGGTCACTTCATTGAAGATGTTTTAATGGCTTGGCTGTCATCAGAAGCTTGTTGGTGGCAGAGTGTATTGATTTAATTGGCCCTGAGGGTTAGACTGTGAACTACCACTGTGAGTACGATGTCACAGTGACTCAAACGCTTCTAACCTGCACTTCAGGAGTGAAAAAACACACAAAAAATACATGAAGTTTTAGTTTTAAGGGTGAAAAACTGTAATATCAAGTGTGTGTGTGTGTGTGTGTGTAAGAGAGAGAGAGAGAGAGAGGATATGAAACAGACACCATTTCCAGGAATTTATTTTACCATGTGGAGCTTTGGAGTAAACAGTCTCATTGATTCTCAGTCTCGGGGATTATGAAAATATTCTACTTATAGCATTACTTACACCCTCCTTGACATTCTAAATCCCATTTCAAGAACAAATGTGGAATGCAATAAGGATGCACAAAGAAAGCACTAGTTAAATCTGCCTCACCGAGATTAAGTCTCCCCCCCTCTCTCCCTTCTGTCATTCTCAGTATTGATGGAAAGGTAAAAGATGTGGTAAACAAAAAGTCCTTGAAACATTCACGTAATAGCGGCACAGACTAAAATGTACAGTACTCAAGGAGAAAGGACACAGAGCAGTTATGTGAAGAAGGTACACGGACTTAAGTATCCCTCCTAAGAAATTGCGTCAGAATGATACATTGAACTATAACACGGCCTATATAATACCTTACTCTTTGTTTGCAGAATTGATTCCTGGAGCTGCCTCTTCTTCTACCCTCATAATGACGCATCTCGCACTTAGACCGTAATCACTAATCATGTCCTTGTTACGGTTCCCTGTGGTTGTCAATTAAAGAGCCTGGTATCCTGACATTAAGTGTAAAAAAAAAGAGGATCAAAACACGAAAAATGAGCAAGTAAGCACTCAAACCTAATTACCTAGATTTCTTAAGAGTTAAGAGTCCATCAGCATAACTGTTTTCACTATTTTATCTTTAATTGACTAATTTACTATAGAGTATAATAAAATAGCTTGTTGTAAAGTATGTTTTCATTAATAAGCTCTTCATTTAAAAATGTAATAAGTGAAAAATGTACCATAGAATTTCCAGTGCACTTTTTTTTTTACCGGATTCCTACAAGCATCACCTGTTATTTTGTTTATTCTCCACCAAATGAGGTGAGATCACATGAAAACATTTGAGACTATTAACTGTAAGTGTCAGGAAGGAGTATCACCTTCACTGTTGTCTGAGACAGGGGTGAATAAAGCTGATGTTTTTAAGATGCTAACGTTCTACAACCTACTCGGTGTAGCTTCAATTCTTTCTTTTGATTTTATTGTGAAATAAGCAGATTTTACAAAGACAACATTGTTCAGAGTCGTGTTTGTTTTAGTATAATTTCACCATTTCACCAGGTGAAATTGTATAAATTAGTAAAAAGTTATTTTAAAGTTTTTGAATGATGAAAATTATGACGAGCCCATTTTGTTTCTACAATTAATTGGTTGTAGTATTTATGTTCACCACTAGAGGCCACTAAATTCTATACACTGATTGAATTGGATATAGTTAGTTATACAGTTAAAGTTAATTTTTAACAACTGGTTAGACTTTACATGTGGTTTTTGGTTTTTATAATAAGTACAGCACTTTTTCTTTCTGTTTATGAAATGCCCCTTGGACTACAAACAGTATGAACATTTTGAGAAATAATAAATTATGTTGTTTTTTTTTTTTGTTTGTTTTTTTGTACAATTCTCTTGTATTTTAGTTCATATTGCTTTTTTTTTTTTTTTTTTTTTTTTTTTTTTTTTAAAATTTAATTTTTT
>JAPSES010000001.1:17280008-17307663 GCA_029822895.1 Maxillicosta whitleyi
TTTTTTTTTTTTTTTTTTTTTTTTTTTTTACATTTTATTTTAGTTGCACTATTCTTGTTACATCTTCTCTTCAGTTTACCACAAAAATTAGGGAACCCTTTACAAACATAGCAAAATTTGGTCACTGTAGGAAATTATAATTTCATAAACTGAAGAGAAAAAGTGAGTGACGGAAAAACACGTGATTTAAAAAAAAAAAAAATTTAAAAATTACCTCACCAGTCAACTTGCACAGATTACAATTTTTTGGGCTGAACCCAATTTCATACCAATTTTGGCTGATTACAGATTATCAAATTTACAAACACAACACACAAGACATTGCAATGTAATCAACCTTCCCATTAGACCATTTATTGTAAAAAAAAAAAAAATAGAAGAAAAGTGTGTTAAAAGGTGCCAGGTTTTCTGTATGAAAACAGGTGCAGTGATTGAAACACCTGGTTTTTAGTGAGTGCTGTACTGTTACCAGCAGCTGAAAATTAGCATATTTGAAGGAAAATTATCATACACACCCAATTTTTACTCTGACGTGGCTCAGACCATCTGCTTTAGTGTAGCACATTATCATAGACCAAACACACTGCAATCCAGTTTTACTTTTAAAAAATCTAACAGAACCTTGGAAAAAGCAAGCGTCTCTACATATGTGGAGCACGGGATGAACCCCTGCACCTGAAGACCAGAAAACCACTTATACATTCACAACTTCTACATGCTTTGGGCTAAATCAAGGTCCTTCCTCCCGGGTAGAGAGGCACGTGAGAGGATGAATAAAAACAAGTGCAGCACTATACGGCAAGGATCCGTATTTTATTTGTGTTTGGTAATTATTTAATTTAGTCATGTAATGAAGGGGTCAAATTATCGTACATTATGGGATTTTTGGAATTATTGATCATACATCATACAGAGGGTGAAATTATTGTGCAAATATCATAATTAAAAATGTCTGGCTATGCGGCGTAGCAGGAATTTGACCTGCACTTAAAAAATCGGTCAATTTCAGACAGACTGGCCAATCGTAGGTCATGGCCGATCACATGAAAATCAGTTTCTGAGCACGGCTGATTAATCAGAGCGAGTCTAATGTGCAGTGAGCTCTAATCTTTAGATCACGGGTGTCAGACTCATGTTGGTTCAGGGGCCACATACAGCCCAATATATGACTTGAATTGGGCCAGATCATTAAAACATAATAATAAACAATATCAGTTCATCAATTATATGTGTAATTTATATGTTTTAGTGTGAAATAAATAAAACTGTATCATTAAAATGTTTACATCTACGAACTATCCCTTAAAAACTTGAAAAAAAACCATGAACAAAAAGAAATGTATTAAGAAAAAAGTGTAATTTTTACAATTTATGCCATTATTTGGACTCAGTTCCTCATTTTCACATATAACATACAGATCACAGTGGATCTGCAAATACACCAAATATTTAATAACAGGTAGAATATTGGTACAATTACAATTAATTCTCTTGAGACACTTCTGGTTGTTCATATTTGTTGTAAAAGGCTAGTCTGTAAATGTAAATATTTTTGTGTAATTTAACTTTTTTTTAACACACACACAAAAAAGTTTTCATTATTTATAGTTTATTATGATAGTGTTTTATTGGTCTGACCCATTTTAGATTGAATTGACCTAAAATGATTTGAACATTTTTGATTATGTTAATGTCTTCAGTGTAATTTTTGTATTTCACTAATTCATCTCACTCCGGCGGGCCACATGTTTGACACCCCTGCTGTAGTTGCATGATAAGTGAAAATGTATGAATAAACATTACAAGATGATAAGTGTTCACATTAGCAAAGTAATGACTGCACAATATGTTTACACCTAGTGATAATAACATGTCACATTATTGATATGTGTGCATTTATGGTATTTCCTCCAATAGAAACACAGGGCTTTATTTTTAATTTCACCTTTTCAGTAAAAAAGAAACGGTTGTTAACAGCACAAAATATACTTCTGCATCCTTTCGTGATCTGAAAACCACCAATATCTTTCTAAAGATTCGACACCTTTTCTGGTTCCTGTAGATTTTCAGAGGACACAAACCATTCATTGCTTAATAATAGCGACTATTATGGAAGTGTTGCCCTGACAGTGGCGCTGGAAAGAATAAGACACACACCAGTTGTGAATGAAATGGGACAAAAACACTTTCAAGGAGTGATTTAGAACCACAAACTGTTGAATATGTCCTGACTTTACTGCCAGAAGCATTGAATTAGACTCCGACGGTTCATCCTTGTTCGTTTTCACCTCGTAAGACCTGGCATGTAATTGTCTGACATTTTTCTTATGAGGAAACACAGTACTCATGACTAACATGTCAAACTATTGTTATTCTAATACAGTCAATAATTAGCATAAAACCACTACTGCAACGATCTGCCTCAGGACTAACCTCTGTTCTATAGGCTTGCCTTTATGTCATTTTGATATTCATATTTATTTTTAGTTTACTTTTATTATGTTGCAGTATTTCACAGTTCTGTCCATTATTTTATTTTACATCTGTCTTATTGCTTTTATCATTTATTGTTTTATTCGTATTTTTCAAAGCTTTTTCTCAGTTGTATTGCCTTTATGGCTGGAATTGTTTACGTCTGTCACCGTTTGATGATGTGATGTTGTCTCTTTTCTTTTATCCCACTTTAATTAGGAGTGGGTATTGATCTAACAATTCTTTTTAATTATTGTCTGAATTCAATATTTCTACTGTAATTCTATAGGCCATTTGCCTGTGATATTTATATTTTCAGACAGTTCTTTCCCAGTTTTTTTTAATCTTTTGTTTATTATTATTATTATTATTGGTGGTAGAAGTAGTAATATAAGTGACTTGTAAGTATAAATCTCATAATACAAACAAAATGCAAGTTATGAAACTGCATGAAGGGTCAATGTAAGTTATATTCTAGGCATTAAACAATAAATATTTCATCGTTTGATTATTAAAGTTTTAAGATATGGAACTTTAGCCTTGTGCACTTGTGTACTTTAATTTTCTGGGCTTCTCTTTCCCATAATGCATAGCATGCCTTCTAAACATTTTGGAATAATAAAAGTAAATTTAATCTGTGTTTTTTTTTTGTTTTTTTGTTGTTGTTTTTTTTTTAACTATATTGACTCTATTATATATTTGCATTAAAAGAATTTGATTATTTAAATGAACTGAATCATAAGATATTAGGGCAGAATAGTTGTTATGTTTTTTTATTTTTCACTGCTACACTTACTGTTACTTTCCCTTAAACTGCAACACAATTGCTTCTCAGTCACAAAAAGCAAAACAAAAAGGCTCAGATCAATCCTGCTCCGTGGTGTGTCAGACTGTCATCACAAGCGACTGTGTACAAACCAGGACGACATTTGTCCTTTCTCATCGTTCTGCATCAGCCTTTTTGCACAACAGTAAACTACAACCACTGTGGGGTGTTTAGATGATTCCCTCCCTCACGTCCAGGCCTACGGGCAGGGGTGCATCTGCGCACCACCGCCTCAACACCCCGCTCTGACGAAGCCTCTGGGAAGGAGAAAGCAGTAGTGAATTGTGAGGCTGGATCAAAGCCAGGTGCAAAGGCTGCCACTCTGCGTTAGGAGTTACTACCCTCTCCCCCCAATCCCCATCCCTCCTGACTGTCTCTCTGTCTGCCCGTGTCCTTGTTTCTTGCACCAGGCTGACTGATGGGAGCTGACATTAGCCTCGATCCCTCACGCTGTATCTGCTGAGCCCGCTGTGAGCCCCCTGTCTTGTCTCTTAATGCCTAGGTTCTGTCTCTCTCTACGCACTCACAAACCTAACCGCCCCTCTCACCCCTTTTTATGTTCCAGTGCGTGCAATGTTTTGTTTTGTTTTTTGGGTTCTTTCTTGTTTGCGTGCCTCTGCATACAAGTGTTACACATAGATCGACATTCATTAGTCTCCTTTTTCTCTTGAGATTGCACCGTTAAGTTAAAAAATCGAGGTTAAAACAAGGGAACAAGTAAAGTTTGATCCACAAGTTTAGTTGACTTTAGACCACGGGCACCACTCAATTACTGTACGATCCAAGGGCATCTAGTCACTTTACGTCCAGCCCATACCATCCAGGGTTCATCAGTCTTGTCAGGCGTTATGTGCTCGACATCCCATTCCATCCATTTTCCAAATAGTTTAGTCCATTTAAGGGTCACAGAGATGCACCCAAGACAGACCCCGGATGGGTGACACAGCTCCCCAAGAAAATACCCCAAGTTTCCAAACACGATCCCCATTGAAAAGTTCTAGAATATGATTGAGTGGAAGATGGGAATTGGCAACACATGTTTACATTTTTAATCTGAGAGTAGTATGAAGCATCTAATACAAGAACAGATCTAAAAAAAAAATAATAATAATAATAGTAATTGCCTGGGTTGGCAAAGGAGGGCAAGTTGTCTGCATGGGAAGATGCTATGGTATAAATACAGTATATAAACGGATTCAACCATCCACAGTAACACAACCTGACCATCATGGATCACTGGTGCTCCAAGTTCCATCTATTTTTAGATGCTGGTAAAATAGCAACCAAGTAAGACAGAGCAATAATTATTTTTGCAGAACACCACTGATGGGTTTGTAGAAATCAAACAGTTAATTTAGCATCACATGATAACAAAAGTTTTCTGACACTACATATAGAGTTGGTCTAAATAATAACCCGATTCACAGAAATTTCAAGCAGACTCAGGCACTTTGAGGATGATCGTCTGCAACAGTGAGGATATTTGAGAAGCGACAAGTGTTCTTATACTCCTTTGATAATCCTTTATGGGTTTAGTTCTAATTGAATGGAATTACATGTTAGTGCATATTTGACATTAAAGAGTTAATGCAAACAAATGTGTACGGTAACTTATTCCTTAATCAAAGCAGAATTGATAAGAGAATGGATGGAGATTTGAGTGAATAAGTGATAATGGAAGCAGAATGCCATATGTACTAACACAGACTGGTTAACAATGTGCAGTATCTTACATCCTATATCTATGTATCTGATGGAGATGATGCTAAACAAGTTAACTTGTTTGATAGTATTATAGGTGGAAAATTCTGCCTTTTTGTTATTTACTGTTTTATTTTCTTCTGCTCTGACAACATTACCTTTTTAGAATTTGGAAGTATAGTGTGGTCGATAGTTTATAGAATAAAGGAAAAAATTTAGATTTTAATGAAATGCATATTCTTGTATAGCCACTGGTGTCCTCTCAGTTAGTTGTGGTTTTGGCCTCAGGGCCCCCACTTCCAAAGACACTCGGACCACCTGAACCCACTCGTCTCAGTGTGGGGGAGCAGCAGGTCTACCCAGACCTCAGCAGTCACATTTGATTCATTGCATACATATATACCAGTCCCCAAAAAAAATTTTTAAATCCAGCACATTTCGTGTCATGAATGTAGACTGTTTCATTATTGATATGTAGCATCATTCAAACAGAAAAACCTATACTGCATTGTTTTTATAACAAGATTTATTCATAAGTCACATTTACTTTTATTCATCTTAGTCAAAAAATACACCTGCATTTTAAGGATGTTGTCAATGTTATTTTTTTCTATTACATTTTGTAAGAACATGCAGTATTGTTTTTTTTTTTTTGTTTGTTTTTTGTCTGGTGTTGTATAATACATTTCTTGCATTTTCTTTTACTCGTGTGTCCTTCCACATTCCATCCAGGGTTGAGTTTGCGTCTTAAACGTCTTTCTTCTTTACTTCATTCAATGTATTCGTAAACAGCTGTTAATGTACACATGTTAAACACACAGTACGTACAAAACATAAAGTGACTCAGACGTGTCACATAGCTTGACTCCGAGGCTTCAGAGCAATATATTCTTACAAGCTGTTTGTTTAAAATCAACCTTAAACACTCCTGCAGAGTACACGGAAGACTGTCAAGATGTAGAAGTTAAGCACAACATTACAAAAGACTGAATGAAGGACGAAAAGCTGCTTCTATATCTCACTCCACCCACTCACTTTGTTTCACTCTGACTTGTTGAAGAATATCGACTGCACTTAGTGGATTGTTGTGCAGTAGGACTGTGTGTGACAAGCATTTCTTTGATGTTGCAGTAGGAAATGTTTAATGAGCATATGTGCTGTTTGTAGTTATTTGTCAATACACAGTACATTCTTTTGAATTTGCCTTGGGGGATTAGTAAGGTCCATCACATATCTTGTCATTAAAAATTGTTATTTGTCACTAGGATTCACACACGTACAGTCGTGGAAAATATAATTAGGTCACCCTTGTGTTTTTTTCAATTTCCTGTTCATTTAATGCCTGATCCAACTAAAGGTACATTTGTTTGGATGAATATAACAACAACAAAAATAGCTCATAATAGTTGAATTTCAGAGCTGATATCCATCCATTTAACATGTTTTATTGATAAAAACCAAAATCAGTTCAGTTCTTACATCAGTATCTATATTATCGTACTGATAAAAACAGCGCTTTTATTCATTCCATATTTTCTTTTCTGTCTGTTTTAGTCACATGATACACACAGGAGTTAGCACTTGATAGCATAACCATTGTTTCTGATGATTTTTGATGATAGACATAGAGATGCACATGCACCACACACCGAAATTGTCCCTCTGCCTTTAACCCGTCACTAGATCATGCATGCATCAGCGGAGCCAGTTTGGACCTCGTGGGTTCCAAGACAAAAATCTGCAAAGGGGCCCCCCCACCTGAACTTTACCCCTAAATGGCTATCCCCTCTGTCAGTATCAACACGTGTGCTGCTTGGCAACCATTCTGTCATAGTTGTCACTCTAAAGCACTGCACAATTCTGTTCAAACATTTTTGTTATTTCCGTTTTGATTAAACTTTACAAGGTAAATGGCAACAGTTTTATGGAAGGAGTAAGTTCCCCGAGGCTGTAGGTTATGGATAACATACATGAAGCATCCCGGCAAACAAACAAAAGTCCGTCTTTAGTCAGTATTTCTTCAGCACTTCCCATTTCGTGTCAGCTCAAATACACTATCACTAAAATTGTAGAAAGGGAGGAAAGAAAGCAAGGTGTTTACGTGACTGTTCTCGCAGTTCATTCTGGTGCAGTGAAGGTATGTAAATAAATTAGGGATGCAAATTATCGATTAATTCATTAATCATTAGTTGACCGACCTTATCTATCGACTTACAATTAATTGATAAGCAGCATTTTTCACCTGAGTTTCAGTGTTTCAATGGGACCCTTAAAAATATCAGCTTAATATCTAAGTACTGAGTTCAAAAAGTATATATTATATTGCATTATATTACATATTATATTATAGTATATATTTCTCAAGTAATTATGCTTTAGGAAAAGAAAGCAGCACTCTGGTTCAAGTTACTACAGCAGCGCCCTCTAACGATTAATTGTGAGTAATACATTTTGATTAATCGGCAAGTAATCTAAAGTCGATTAATTGTTCGCATCCCTAAAATAAATATTTAAATAATCTTTCTGTTTACCATCTCTCATGTCACAACGTGGACACCTGTGGCTTATAGTCAGATGCAGCTAATATTTAGGTGCGAATTATAGTCCAGAAAAAAACATCAATTAAATTAATTTGTTTGGGTTTGAACCTATGAGTTGTTATAGAACTTCACTGGATCTCATTAAATGAATACTTAGAACTCTCCAGTGTCCTCGGCCATGGCTGCTCCACCTGAACCTCAACTCATTTTATGTCGTCTCATTTCACTCTCACTTCATCGTATCATCTCATCTAATCTTACCTCGTGTCATCTCATTCCGTTTCATCTCATCCGATGTCAAACCAGTCTCATCTCACCTCCAGGATTCTATTGGTGTCTGTGAATCGGTTTATTACAAACCTGGTTCAGACCAGCTCTAAACATAAATTGTCATGAAATAACTTTTTTTATGTTCTGCTTTATCCTCCTGACACCCAGCAAAGTGAAAGTTTGAGCTTTTTTGCATTAAACAACTGTCTTGATCAGAAACTGCATAATGTGACAGTTTTTTCCAATATATTTTTTAAAAATTATTTGTATTTAGATTTTTTATAGATCCTTTGCAGTGGACAGTAAGTAAAACTGTGAAACTTTTGTCTCCTAGAGGACAAAAATGTATTGCTGGGTGTTGGGAGGATATAATTAAATGTGATTGATCTAATCTCACTTATCTACACCTCACCCTGTGAATAGAACATTTAAATCTCATACAATGCAGGTGACAGTAGTTTTATTAAATCACCTACTGCATGTGGGGACTATGTAATGTTACACTTTAAGCATCAGGCTGACGCTGATGTTTGAGTGTTTAACTGTAATGGCCCATTCTCATTATTTCCCTCCATTCTGAAATATCTCTTTTATCGTATTCCTCCGCTGTACTCTCTGAATTTCAGTGTGCCAAATGATGCCTTTCCAGCGTTTGCCACTGTGAGGGTGATATACTGTAGGAAGGAAAAACACGGGGGACCAAAAATTGTTTTTTGGAAAGCAAGATATAGCATCTGTCCAAGAGTGAAACTTTAGAAATGAGCAATACTTGCATTTGCAATGTTTTTACAAGGTCAGTGAACTTATTTGTATGGACAAAAACTTACAAAAACAAATTTAATGCATCTGTATTGTGCGTTTTATCACGGCTGGATCTTTAATTACACATTGTAAGCGAGTGCCTTCTTTCTGCTGTCACCAATATCAATATGAGAACGTCCCTGCAGTATTTAAGTGCACAGACATCATTCTCTACAAACAAACTGAAATATTATAGTGGCATTTCAGGACGATTTAAACTTTTTTTTTCTTTTTTTTTTTTTTTTTTACATTTCCATGCTGTAATCCCATTCTGTTCAATCTTGACACAAAGTATAGGTTGATATATTTGCAATGAGGCAATTTTTATTCATTTCTTTTATGATTAATTGTACAGACTGACTTAGCACAAGAAAAGCCCTCAAGAACAGTGTTGAATTGATTTTTTTTCCACCCTTGTATACTGTCTTCTCAGTCTTGTCCTTGTCTTGAAATAGATCTTCCTCAATCTGGGTTTCACCAGGATTCTGTCTGTTGTCTAACCTATGATAAGGCTCCTTTTTTGGATGTCGTGTTGGTGTTCATGATCTGTGTCGTGTCTGCATTTGTCAAGCTTTTGTATTAATCACTTTTGCGGAGGCCACGAGTACATACCACATCCCGCTCGTGCGTTATGAAGCCCAGACTTTGAAATTAGAATGACAAATGGTGTATCCTGTTCAGTTCAGAGGATTTCGTGTCAGTCTAACTCAAGCGAGACTTTAATTATAGTCTTTAAACCTTTACCGTTTTAGAAGCAGATTCACACACTTGAGAGCAAGCTGAGTATAACTGCTGGATTAGAAAATAACAGTTCATTGTGGACTTTATGTTCTTATCAAGTTCTGCCTCACTGGACTTGTCTTCTCAATACGGACTAAAATCTCACTTCGTTTTCTCGACAAACACATTGCGTTTGCATTAAGTAAGATTTAGCATCATTCATGTGTACCTTATCTCTAAAACAAGTTAACTGTTGTTTACTCAGTACAGATTGCCTCAATAATCAGCATGAAAGTGGCAGGGATTAGCCCTATATCTATATATCTAAATCTAGATGCATGTGATCCATTAAGCGTGGATTTAACCCAGCGGCCATGGACTCTGAAGTACCTGATGATCTCACACACTGAAACTTGTTCTGTTCTATTTAATATTGGAGGGAAACGAAACACAATGCACCAATGCTTTTATAGGATTTATAAAAGGTGTTTAATAAAGATATATGAAACATTAACTCATAAAGAACCAGTGCTACTTTCGTGGCAGCTCCCAAAAACCGTTCTGTTAGGGCTGAGGCTCTTTCATGTTTTTTATTTTTTTTTATTTATTTTTGGCTCCGCCTCCTGTTTGGCTGATGGACAACACCTGCCTCTAATTCCACAATCTATAAATCCAGGAGCTACCGCAATGAAGATGACCAGTGGGTCAAGTACTGCAGTAGATTTGTCTGCTTAATTTTTCATTAGATTTAAAGTATTTCAGCTGTATATAACCGTTGGTTTTTCTTTTCTTATTTTATAATAAATTCCGAATCCTTTTTGTTACTGAACTGACCTTCTCTCCACATTTTTCGTTTTGGTCTTCACCTGGAACATCTTTCTTTGTTCTCATGCCAGCACCCTAGACCTCGCGGCATGTAACATTTCTTATGTGATTTATCACTCTTTCTTTAATGCTATCCTCTGCATTTTACATTTTTCAGCGAAAATCAGGCATTTTCCTATACTTCATTTACTGATCATGTAGATGTTCACAAAAACTCAAGAGTAAAGTTGAGGATTCTTATATAAAAAATTGAGAAAACTAAAAATTTCATCTTTTTCAACAAAGATCAAATGCTGAATCTAAAAACAGGCGTGAACTGTAGTAACACATTAGATAAAAATGGACAATATTGAGTCCACATGAACTATAAAACAACACACAACACAACTTTAGCTGTTGTTTCTTCTCTACCAGTAACATTCCTACTGGTTTGATGTTTGTTTTAATACAGTTCTACCACCTCAAAAAGTATAATATGATAAAAGTGTAAACAGCTGGTATGCTCGTATTTAGCGACAATGTGTAATCTGTGAAATTGTTATTAAAGTAGTTGTAATGACCACAAATGCATGTTAAATGTACAGAGCTATCTATCCCACATTTATTTGTGAATCAGTAGGTTAATGTCAAAATTATTTCTTTCTTCCCATACATACAGACCTTATCCACATTGCAGCCACTTTCATCTGCAATCATATTCACGGCTAGAGGTTCATATGATCAGTAGGAAATTGTCATATTGCTGTCTAATTGTATAAACATGTATAACTACTCTACAAATCACTGTCTTTTCAGTGGGAATTGAAAATGTAGAGAAACCACATTTAACAACATAAAAAAATATATATATATTTTATAGCCCATCCTCTTTTGTTTGCAACGCACTGGGCTCACCACATAAACTATTATGTGTACATAGGGATTGAGTTGGTACTGTCCCGTGTCCTATGTGTTATGGTATGTATTAAGTGTTATGGTATCTTGTTTTAGATAGTGAATATTATTATATGTAATATGAAGGCCACCAGAAACGGGAATAGTTTTATGTATTTGCAGTAATGAATGAGAATGTAAGTAAACAAACCAAACAAGATGAGATGAGGTAAGGCTTTGCCATATGTTGAGTCTGAATCAAGTACTTTGTGAGTGTTTGAGTGAGGGTACGCCATGGACATGCTGAGTGAATATAAAGTCATGACCAACCGTTCATTCTCACAATAACACCTATGAACAGTCTGGACTGACCAAAGTACTAAAGTGGTGGAACATGCAAATGCACAGAGAAACGCCCCAGTCAGGGGTTGCTTGATTTGAATGGCCTATTGTGATTAATGACCTAATTATAAAAGCATGAATGCATTCTTTAGAATGGTATAATTCAATTATACCATTTACTCTTTGTGCTGTTACTTGAATAGAACCCTTACTTTCTGTAACACAGGTGTTGGACTGGTACTGGGACATATGAGACAAATGTATTTTTGTCAAGATCCTGCTGCTAAGCGTGATTAGAAATTAAGCCATAATTGTGAAGAGTATAATTACCTGTGAGTAGCATAGCTTGTGTTAAAATTCATCTTCCAGACCATCACCTCATCACCTCAAAGCTCATGCTAAGCTGCACACTTCAGAACACACTGTGTCAGGCAAACTGAGACACTTTCAATAATTTATCATCACAGCTTCAGTCGTGAATGTTTTGGCCACTTTTTTTCTTTTTAGCTTCAGCATTTAGACCCAGTTTGAAAATAATTGGATATGGGTGGAAATAATGAGGCTACTTTGGTATAGTCAACTGTTCCGATCATTTGAGTGACTATATACTATGTGTGTCTGTGTTTTTCAGACATCACAGCAAAGGAGTTCATTGAACTGAGAGGGAAGCAGCGGAGCCGTTATGAGCTGCTAGTGGACTTCCTGTCGGAGATGCTTTCCGTTCCGCCTGATGATGTCAACATCTTCAGCCTAATTGATGTGAAGGAGCGAATGCTAGATGTTCGCTTTGCTGTACATGGCCCTCCATCTTTCCTCAGGCCCGAGAAAATGCACGGTTATCTCGCTGCCCACAAACAAAAGGTAGGTTGTCTGATTCTCTTGGCTCTTATTTTTACTTTCAAGGTAGATGTGACTATTAGCGTAATTTATTACCAACTATATTGTGTGACCCTGTGCCTTTATTCACAATTACTTCACCTCATAGCCCCCTGAATGGCATGTGCTAATCCCAACAACTGCACACTACTAAGTAACTTTGTTATGAAGGAGCTAAATAAGTCAGTAGCCAGAAAGTCAAGTCATAGTGAAATCCCACATGGGGATTCAAAGGTGAGCCTTTCAAATACACCCATACTCTCCTTTCTTTCACACTTGTTGGCTGCAGCACTTTTGCCCCCGGCAATGTTTTGGCTGAAGCCTGAGTTAAATACCAACAAATCAAACATGTCAGTCAAAATATGGCATGGCTTTAGTTTGTTGGACACAAGGCCGGTAGCTATAATTCTACACACAACATACTAGATATATCTAACAGCATCAGTAATAACACCGTTAAGATGGAGGAGGGTGTCAGCACATGTCAAATTCACAGTGGAAAAGAAACTCATTTTAAAACACACCGTTGATATCAGTATATACGGCAAATAATTGCTGTCTATCATCCATAAGTTCAAAATAACTTCAGTTTTTTTGTGCTGTAACAAGGAGAGAAAACAACAGACACTGAGAAAGTCTAAATTAACTGAAACCCTCAAAACGAAATCTGTGATACACAGAGTTGACTATCACAAGCAGCTGAGCCAAAATGGGCATCCAGTTCCTAATCTCCCAAATGTTGCAAATGTTTCTCATGTTTTACATTTGTTCCTATTGTGCCACAAAGTCTGGTTTGTGAATTTATATTGATAAGAATGAACAGCTGTCAGGTGAATTTATCTAATATCTTATCACACTGAAGATGCAACACCACCAAAGCTGCACACGCAGGTACATTGTACACTTGGCAAGTCGACCTCAGACGGGTATTCGCTACAGTGGCAAGTTTATAAGTGTTTGTACCAAGTAGTTAGGTGATAAAAACACTCTACAGAGAGTCTGCGCAGTGTTTTCTGCTGTCATTTCCAGATGCACCACTTGTGTCCCTGCTGCTGTCTTTATTGGACTTTGACAGATAGGATTCATCGCGCTTACAGTGTGCCTCATAAACTCTGAAATCACTTTGAACTGCAAGCAATGATGCATTTAAGTACACCTAGTAAATTTAGACATTTAAAACTCAAATTTCCATGAATATATTTTTTTCTCCCTTAATTCTCTTTATTTAACTAGACAGTAACATACTGAATTTATGATGATACTCAGAGTTAGAATGTTCTTGCCCATGTAAATATCCTAAAGTTCAGCTAAAAAAATAGTTGTTCATGCTTCAGCCATTATCAGGATTTTCTTCCTAATGGCCATATCACCCAGCAATATGTGCAGATTTACACAGAATATGTAAATATAGCCATACTATGGTGTGATTGGTTTCTGCTTGGGGTGCATCTGTCATGTCGGTGTTTAGATGAGAACTATGAGCCACATTGTCTTCAATTCAACTCCAAGCATGAACTCACTCCTTATGTAGTAATGGTGTGAAATCACTTAAATATTGATTGACAGTTACATATCTGTGCAGGCCAGTGTGTAAATTGTTTTTGCATATTGTTAGCCTCATAGCATAATTGCCAGTCATTTTTTTCATATTAAAGTAAATGGTTCAAATTGAAGCAGCAGTGTAAGTAGAGAAAATGTACGCGCATATCACAATTTAGCCAAATATATGACTTAAGCAGTTATGCTTAAGTCATATATTTATTTTATATTTATTTCATATATAAAGGTCTGGTCATAGACTGCTCACAGAACTGGACCACATGCAAACAGATCTAGAAGAGTTTATCCAGTGTTTTTCAACCTTGGGGTCACCTTGAATTTCTAGTAACAGTTCAAAATAAAAATTACTAATAATTAAAAAATAAATAAATATATATATATATATATATATATATCGCTATGCAGTAATCTCAACCTGGCTTTTCTGCCTCTGTCCATAATAACATTCATTATATAGCCTATTTATTTGCAAGATAGTATAGCAAACATTATTATATTACATATTACATGATCAAAAACATTTTTTTTAATAAAAAAAAAAAGTCTCTATATTGAAAGTCTGGGGTCACCAGAGATTTGTGACGTTAAAATAGGGTCATGAGCCAAACAAGGTTGGAACCACTGAGATAGTCTGATCTTTACTGGTGCCTCTATGGTTCAGCAATAGAACAAGAGGTGTTGTTTAGAATTTGGTGGGATTTAAAAGATTGATTTGATGGAGATGAAAGAACGTTGGCAATCTGTATAGTGTTAAAATACTTTGATTTATTGTTGATGCATTAAACTATGGTTGATAATTGTAGTTTGCTCTTGGAACAAGGTTACTAGTAACAACAGAAAGAGCCTCATCCTCATTTTCACGATCTTCTTTTCACAAATTTCCCCAGGGGACCTTCCAAAGGGATTAATGAAGTATATTCTATTCTATTCATACCTGCATGAGCAAGAGGGATACAACATCTGCGATGACCAACATATATATGGAAATAGATTACAATTTGACAGATTTAGATATTTCTTGCTTTCCTTGTTTTTCTGAATAAATCAGTGCTGCTCAGTCTGTATGTCCAAGTGCTGTCACTGTGCTCTTTCAGCTCTGGGACATTATGAGTTATGAATTTGTTTTTCACCGAATGTGTAGCTTGACAGCATATGAATAGTGTAAATCTCATGCCCACTCTGTCAGAGTTGGATGTCCTGGTGTTGGAGCCTCCAGTATAATAGCTCCTGATACTGATGAGGTTTAAACTAACACAGCTCGGATGTAGAGATGCGTTTATCCGGCTCATCTGTTTTTCTTTTGATTACCTCTATAAGCTCAATAAAGAAAATTTTTTATTGGAGCTTTAAAGGAAAATGTGCTACATGACAGTGTAATGTAATATAAGCCCGCAATGGTGGAATCAGGTGGGTCACAAGGCGTTGGATTGGCTGAGTAATTGTGCTTCTGATATGTTGGCAGGCTGTGCTACCATGTTGAAATATTACCGACAAAAATACACAAGCAAACAAATGTCGCAACAAACAAATGTCTCTATCTCCCACTCAGGCAAAACCTTATCACACGGTGGCTTCTGCAGTTAATTCATTCGTCACACATCCTGATTATTTTAGTGGCAGATGCAGCCTATATGACACCCTGTACAGTAATGTGTATATGATAAACCATAAAGTAATGAATCTGCTTTTACTATATCGTCAAAACCTTAACTTGTTGTGATGGATGTTGCTGCCAAATAAAAATACTCAGGCTTCTCACTAACTGGGCTTTTTATTTCACTTGCCTGAAAACAGCAAGACCAACGGATATATTAGGGGGGGAAAAAAGTCCAAAACCATCATAAGATTGTATTTTTCAAGTTGGTGAGACTCATTTGTCTTGACAAGTTCCCCATTTTATTTTGCACGATGTTCCACAGACATGACAGGGTGGCACAACACCGCAAACAAGCCAGTGTCAAAACTGTCTAAGAAATCCAACCATTCACTTACATCACATCTTGTTAAAGGGCAGTCAATGTCTGATGTTAAAAAGTCATGCAGAGACTGTTTAAGCTTCTACTTCCAAATTCATTAACTTCATTTCCCATAACTGTTCTTAAAAGACACATTTCAACACATTAACATTTAGACTGACTGATTTTTAATGTGCAGTTTTTTTTTGTTTTTTGAACTTGTTGGAAAAGTGGAAGTGCAGCAGTTCCACTGTCACTTGAAGCTGGTTCAGAATGTTTGATGAGGTTCTTTCTGCCCAGAATTTGTTTTTTGTTTTTTTTTTTCTTTTTTTTTTCTGTTTCCATTCACAGTCTAAAGACGCAACAACACAAATTATTTAACCATTTGTTAAATCAAGCATGATTAAAGTATGTACTATGCTCTTGTTGTTCATTGCTCACATGTCTGAATGCTACCAACCTTCTCCTTTATGCAAATTTAAACAGCATTTAGCTTCAGCAATCTGAAGTACCGCTGTACTCAGATGTTGGATGAGAAAAAAGAGATTTTTTTTGAAGCACCTGCAACCATACCCATTGTAAACAAACCTGGGCAGATGTAAAATAGTCACTCACATACAGTAGCCAGAACTGGACCTTCATGAACCCATTTCGGGTAGTGAAGTAGCTCTCTTTATCAGAGAGCTCCTGGTATTTCTCATCATTCCAAATGGATTGAAAGAGATGGAAAATATATAAGGTTTGATTCAAGCACTTTTTTGGACAGAAAGTGTGAAATCATATCTATAACATTGTCAGAATAATTATGACAGGGATGTGTTTCTCATTATTTTGGTTTGTACTTTAGCATTCATTGAATAATGGGAGAGTTGTTAATAGATGTTAAAGTGGTGCTCTCAGGTGCAAGGACGTTTACATATGTTGGTTGTATATTGAAAAATATTGTCCTTTTTTTAAATTTTTTTATTTTTAATACATCGTCCTCCAAGTGAATACTAACGTGTCAATGGAAATTATGCTAAAAATACACAAGCACATCCATGAAGTGCAGGATTCTTGTCTTCTCTGGCCAAATGTTTCTGTCTTGCATTGACTGAAGAGGAGAATAAAGACATAGCCTTCTTTATTCACTTCCTCAATGCAGCAAAATAGTATATGAGATGCGCTCAACAGCTTCACCAGGGACTGTGTTTCTGCTGAAGTCTGTGAGTTGTAAACTTCAGGTGCTCACTTACTGACGAGGAATTGAGCTCATATATTACATATGATGACTTAATCTTATGTTAATTTATCCAATTACTTTCTAAAACAGTGACATTTTAGAGATACAGAGCCACAGTTGCTACACGGTTCATCTGATGTGGGTGTAAAAACTCACCAATTAAAGCTGTTTCTCAGGCTTTTGCCCTGTAGACATTCTTTTGTTTAACTCTAGTGTGCTGGAGCACAGTGACATAGCAACAGGCAAATGTGTCACTGTTTTTATACATTCTGACTCCACTATAACTTTTTGTTACGACAGTTTCTTTGGTCCACATCCAAGTGCAGTATTTCTAACCTAACTGGGTTTCACTATCATGTATTGCCTAATTCAGATTAGACTGACTGTTGTGTTTGACAGCAGTTTGACAGCCTGGCACACGTTCAGGTAATTACATGCCAGTTGAATCTTAGCATGGGATTTGTTTTGTGTGTATTACACCCAACAACTTGTGCGCCTGTCAGAAACAGAAAATGACAGTGCACTTTTCATTTTATCATTAATGGAAAATGCATGAATGAAATTGCAGAGATTAGCCATTTTGAGGATGTTATATTAACCTCAGAAGCTCAGACAGCAACGGTTTTCAAAATCAGTGCACCGGATTGATAATGAAGAGCTACAGTTATTATTTGAATTAAGTAGAAAATAATGTGCCGGTAGGGTGCAAACAAAGCCATATTAGAATAAGATAAACATCCTTTGCATTTGAAATGACATTTTTGTCTATTTTAATATATTCAAGAACAGAAAACAACCCTCAGGTGTATCCTTTTAGTAGCTTCTTCTGTCGTCTCTGTTAAACACATGCAGTGGATAAAAAAAACAAACATTTCCTTATAAACATATACATGATAGTATTTTACACCTGGCACTGATATGAGAAATATGTACGAATGCCTGATGTAGATATGGAAATGTATGTGTAAACATATGTTAATGCACATAGAATTCACTGTGTATCAGCCAAAGTACATGTGGAGGTGGTTTGGCTTGCATTGGGATGTGACCTCTGCTAGATGTAAATACTGTTTGTACTTTATGACTGTTATGCAGAGAACTTATGTGCCCTGCAGCTCAAAAGGTCATCTTACTGGACTTAATATGCCTATGTCAAATCCTGCCAACTAAATTTAGAAACAGTAGCTGGAAATTAGTCACGTTCAAGAACTGATGTGAACATGAATGAATGAATGAATGAACGAATGATGCCTGTCCGTATCTTAACATGAGCCATGTTGTTGAATATTTTATGTTATGAAGTAAAAACAATGCTTACAATCTAGATCAGGTGTGTCAAAGATACGGTCCGGGGGCCAAATGTGGCCCACCAAAGGGTCCAGTCCGTCCTTTGTAATGCTATAATTAAACTAAGATATTAACAATCATTTTAGTTCAGTTCCATAGACGGAACAATTCAATTTCAAATGGGTGGAAAAATACTACCATAATATCAAATAAATACTCTGTAAACATTTTCATGTATTTACTGCAAACAAAGTATAATTTAGCAAAATGTAAATAATCTGAAGAAATATGAACCTGATATGTGTTAAGAGAGCTGCAGTTTTAACAATATTATTATCTGTTATTGAATGTTTTGTGTATTTGTAGATCCACTATGATCTATAAGTTATAAAGTACATGTGAAAATGATAAACTGAAGCAGAATATTGTTAAAATTACACTTATTTTTTTCAGTTTGTTCATATTATTCACATTGTTTTAAAGCATAGTGTGTAGATGTAAACATTTTCATAATGAAATTTTACTTTTTTTACTCTAAAACATAGAGAATAGTTTGGAATTGACATTATTTATATGTTATATTATTATTTTCCACTTCAGATGAAATTTGGCTGAATGTGGAACCGAACTAAAATGAGTTTAACACCCCTGCTCTAGATAATGTATCCACACACAAAATGCATATTAATCCCTGATGTTTGATACTAAATAAGCCCAAATAACCTGATTTTGCACATTATATCACAGAGTTTCTGACTGTAGAGCTTATTTGTGCCAAGTGCTATTTTTTTAAATTATTTTTTCATTGTATTTTTCCTGTTTTTTTTTTTTTCTTTTTTGTTTTTTTTATGAAAGACACGCTCTTATTCCCAACAGCACAGCGTGTACAGGTTTTTAACAGAGCTCTCATGCTGTGACTGTTCCCTGCAATATTTCTTAATATAATTTATTTCAATGTTTCCTGGCTTCCATAGATCATTCTCCACCTACAAAGCAGTACTGCTATTTAGGTCATGAGAAATGAGACCTGATTTAGGCCATTGTCCTGAACATTCATTTCTGAGCCGGCTAAAGAAACAAAAAATGCGGTTCTACTTTATTCAAAGTCCATGAGTGTGGAACATCGTTTTAAACTAAGTCCAATTTGACTCTAACAGGAATGCACGGCTTGGGTTATGCCTGTAATGCTTTCACTCTTGTAGTCATAGGAGAAAAAAAAAAAGAGAACTGTTCTGTCAAATAAGAGAGGCATGCAAAATTATATAGATCTTGCTATGTTTAGGCATAAATTGTCCTAATAAATTACATTTCACCCCCTGTACCACTAGAGAGGGCAGGAAAAACATCACTGAAACGGTAGAACACAAACGCGAAATTTCACTTCATCACACCGACGCTCCCTCGCTGCTGGCTTCAGTCAGACCTCATTTCACGTCTCAAAAGTCTGAATGGGGAGTAGGAGACCTGTGTCTTTGTGTAGATGTGCATTTGTGTGAGTGTGCAGCAGTTTAAACACATGCATTTCACCAGCAGGAAGAGGAGCGCGAGCTGACCCGTTGTCCTCAGAGGGAATGATGAGCCGTTCTGTATTTGCATGTATGTGTCTGTAAGGGCTGAAGCGGTACAAGTCTGCAGTCGGGTCACGGTCACGGTGGGCAGTTCACGCAACCCTTTGTTTCTCTGTTAGTCTTTTTTTCCCCGGTCACTTATGTGGTTATTGTCAGTGGAGAAAGGACCGGGGTGGGGTGGGGGTGGAGTGGCATTTTTTAACATAAGTTTGAGTTTGAAAACAGCACGGCCACAGAGCAATGCAGAGAGGTGGGAGGAGAGAAAGATATGTAAGCAGAGAGGTAGCCCGGGCTTTCAGGTGTGATTTGTGAGGAGAGCACAGAGCGTTTCATCTGAATTCAGCCAGGTTCTCTGCAGAAGACATTGATCAGAATGAGATGTGAAGCGTGGCGAGGAGAGGATGAACGAGAGACAGAGAGATAGAGGAGAGAGTTTGTTGGGTGTGTGTGTGGAGGGGAGGGGTGGAGGACAGTAAAAAAAAAAAAAAAAGGAGGAGGGAATGAAGGGGAGGGACGGCGCAGAAGATGAAGCCGCACTCATTATTAATGTTCTCAATTCTCCAGTAATGCCTCAGAAGTAGGAGATTTAAAAAAAAAAAAAAAAATCTTTATTCCCTATGTCTCTCTACTTCTCCCTGCTCTACCTCAATAATGGAACTTATCCCTCAGTGTGTTCAATCCCGTACGCTCCACTTGAGTATTAATGATACTACATTGGTTTTCTGCCTTTTTTAAAAAGGCATTGGTATGGCGCACATATACCAAGGTTAATTTTGTCATTATATTAATGCGGCCCTGAGGGCAGTGGAAAGGCTGGTGGAACCTTCTCGGTGCATTTGAACAATAGGCCCCGGAACAATGCATCGCTCTGCTCTTTTGTTACCCACGATACACTGTATAGCCCTTAGAAGATTCAATGTATGCTCTTCTGTACGTTTTCCCCCACATTTGACAGTCTACGTACAAAAGATATGGGATATTGATTTCCTTTTAGCCATTGAAGTGGAGGGGGCACAGAGACTTGGATGAGGGATAAACTATTTTCAAGAGAAATACGTTTAGGTGGATGGAGAGTAACCAGGGAGATGGATATTTGACAATATAAGACTGATACAATTCAGACTACAGCTCCAGATCCAAAAGCAGTGAAGTATTTTGTCATCCACGACTAAGAAAAAAAAAAAGATAGGATCGAGTGCAATACAAAAGTAACTCTCACACATGTGGCGTGTAGAAAGAAACAAATAAGAGAAACAGATCAATTCTAATGTCAGAAAATAAGAACAAAAAAAAATCTATCTTGTTCTGAGACACCTTCAAGTGTTCATTCCAGGACCCAACAGCAACAATTATTCAACTGCCACGATCAAGTAAAATACTAGGTGAGGCAAGGTTATCTAAAAAACCCACCAAAACAGACTTAAACGTGTTGTTTTCCTCTAGGCGTGATGACTGAAGTAGCAAACGAATAAACTAGACTAACGCTTTAGAGCTGCACATGTGGAGGTGGAGAATATGTTCATGAGCTGCTAGCATTTATTTCAATTTTCTTGGTAAGACGTTCAGTTTGGTAGCATTAGCAGGGTGTAACGTGAGTGTGTTTTTTTTTTTTGTTTGTTTTTTTTTCCAAAAACCAGCCCCGGAGTTCTGTTTTAAGAGCAAAGAGCCTCTCGCTAAAAAGGTGACCCACCAATCCTTTTACATGACAGTTGCTTCAGATACTTCAGTATTTTCTGTTATTTGATCAAATACTAATGAACACAAATGCTTACAGTATTTCCCTTAGAAAGGATAACGTGTATTAGAAAAGCAAAGCTGGCAATATTTGAAAAGGTTTGGGGACCGTTTAAAGACTTGAAATCAATAGAGTATATTTTTCTGTAAACCTATACAATATTATGTACTATGTATCCTGGGATCTATGGATTTCAATGTGTCTGTGTTTATTTTTTTGTTGTAAGATATCCAAGTCAGAGATCCTTATATCTGACAAGGTTAATGATTTAAAAAAAAAAAAAAAGTATTTTATTTTATCTAAAATTGTATATAATATGTTAACACATGTTTTGTTAATGTTGACACAGTACTGATTATATTAAATATGTATACAAAATCAATAGATATTGTGGGGGGGGAAAAGTACTAATGAACAAAATATAAATTCTAAAAATAAATAAATAACATCATGGTAGAGAATGACTGAGCAAATGAAAAAAGACATTACCACTGAATGATGCATTCACTTACCCAATAATACCTACTGTTCAGTCACCGTGACGTTAACTTTAGCTCATCACATGTCTCCCTCTTGTCTGTATCTTTATCTGCTGACCTCCTCATCCTCCATCATCATCATCATCCTTATCCTTTTACTCCACCTCAGTTCTCCTTTCCATAATTTTTTTCCCCTCCACCGTAGAGACGCTCACTCTAAAATGTATCTAAAATAGACCTGACAGGGTTTCTCTTTGACACCTCAGTCACAAATGTGCAACCCAACAGTGACCTTGCTGACTTTACTCTGTTTGCTTTAATGAAGGACATTTACTGCATTATAATAGATAGACTCCTAGAATGTCAACAAGCTTAATTTGCAGACTTGTCATTACAGAGAGAAGAGCATTGGTTTGACAGCAGCTAGCACGAGTTCTAACACTTTGACTGTCACATCTACAAACATTAATGGAACCTAGTAGGAAACGTGTATTAATGGAAATGACAGATACAGTACAGAATTGTTGATGTTTATTGAATGAATGGATGAATTAATGCATTTATTTTTGGTTTGTACATTTAGCGTTGCACTTAGTAGAATAATCATAATAAATATATATATAAAAAAGGTATAAAAAAAATAATGTTAACTATATCTATATGTATGGCAAATAAATATGAACTGTTACAGATGAGACAATGAGGATGTATTTGCCATGAAACTGACTCCCCATTATGCAAATAATATTAAAAAGGAAAAAAAAAAAACATATATTCATAAAAAAAGGATGGTGCTAGTAACATCTAAATTCAGCCTCTGACTGTTTCTCTCTTTCCTCAAACGTTTGAGCCTGAATGATATTAAATTAAATTTTACTGATGTTAGATGTCTTTTGCATCACATGGACAAGGGACTTGTTGTTTATTATATGCATAAAAAAAAAAAAGTCCCAACAGACTCCTTTACTGCAGAAACGCTACTTTATAGACGCAGACTGTGTGTTAATGATGTTACTGCTACAGCGTGTTTGAGTGACATTTCCAAAGATTCCATTAAAGACATAAACTAAACTGTTGCCCATAAGTTGGAATAAAACATTTTTACCTCCTTGTGAAATAGTGACAGCGTTATTTATTCTTGATAAAGTGTAACTGGGACTCGGTATATAAACATTGCAGTCTGTTAAAGGGGATTATTGATACGGAATAGGAATAAAAACAGTAATCCGTCCAAAAATAAAATTATTCAAATTTATCCGGCAACAGTGTACAAAAGAACCAAACTACATAAAAGTTATTTTCTGATTAAGCTGTGTTCTGTTTGTTCTTAATCTTTGTTAATTAAACTCACACAATTTGACTTATTTTGCTTCATGTAGGTTTCATTCTGGATTCGTTTATGTGCTGAAATGTTGAGAAAGGCCTGAAAATTAGGCAGATCTGTTTAGTTAATGTGATGTAAAACAAGAGCAAATTGTACACAGGTGCAAAAACGCGTACCCGTTTCCCTCAGCTGTCTTTGGCCAAATTCTTCAAGATGGAACAGATTGCAGTTGCAAACACAGTACAATTCATTCTTCTATTATTCGGTACTATTCACTCCTTGTGGATTTGGCTCGTACAGTTTTATGATGACTTATACTGACAATCAGAGCTACAAATTGTGACCAATAAAAAAGGGGAATAAAAAAAAAACAGTACCCTGGAATACATGTAGGCAAATGAGCAGCACATGTTCAGTGACTCAGACACAACGTGAGGGAAACAGGGTTCATAAACATACACATATTACAAACAACAGCAGGCCCCATTACATCAATAAACTCCCACACAGGCCCCATCCATATCTAATTTAACTAAATATTCTTTTTTTTTTTTTCCTGCTTTACCAAACAAATGATTAGAGCAGCATTTGTGTTCATTTTGATGAACAAGTAGACGGATTAATGTGTGTAAAATGTAAAAATCCACTCGCCGATATTGGTAAATGCACTGTGTTCAAAGGCTTAAATGATATGAGGCATGAATCAGCAGTAACAATGATCCATAGGTTACGGCTCATGCAGCACAGGCCATTTGGTGGAATAAGTGGGTAAGATAGAATAAGATAGATGTGAACTGCATGGTTAGTAAGCACAATCCAGTCACACTAAATGAGGTCCAATCAGTCCAGAACATTGAGCATGAAGTGACCCTCTCTTGATTCAACACGGTTCTGATTTTTTTTTTTTCCACGAGTCTTTGAGTTTATGTGTGCACGCTTGTTGCCTGTCTTTCTATTCGTGCCACCGTTCGTGAATGCCTACTCTACACGAGTGCATGCATGCATGTGTAAACTCCATGGAAATCTACTTGACCGGCGTCACCCTGCACCAGCCAAGGACTGCACATCCCACCGTGTGCACTCAGACACACACGCGTACAGTACATATTCAATTTCCATTTCATTTTCCCTTCCGGAGTTTATAAAACTGCTCAACCTAGGGAGTCACAATTTCCTTTCTGCCTCATCACCATTTAGCCTACTTTTTCAGGAAATAGTGCAGAAAAAAACAGCTTAATTTCATCGACCTGAACTGACGACAGTAGCACATTCCCATTTTACGGTAAATCTACTACTTTCACGTTCTGTGTTTGCACGTCCCTGTAAACATTAGTTTGCCAAAATTATCAACCAAAGTGGAAACAAGAGGATTTGCCTAGTTCTCTTTGCGTCTCTGCTTAGGCTAGTGTTTTTCAATCTTGGGGTCGCCTGGAATTTAAATGGGGTCACCTGAAATTTCTAGTAATTGATAAAAAAAATAAATTATAAATTAAAATTATAAATAAAATAAAAAGTACTGTTTATGTGTCACATGTTCACTGTGGTACTGTTTATGTGTCAAAAACTGGAGCCTTTATCAGTCCTTCTGAACAACCAAAAAAACGTTTTTCAAAATAGCACTTTTCATGCATTCAATTTTGTATCATATTTAATGCATCGAGTCATCCAACGGCCGAAGAGTCGGCAGTTTAAATCCCGGCTCCGACTGTCCACATGTTGAAGTGTGCTTGGGCAAGACACTAAAGTGCTCTCACTAGGGTCTGGCAGCCCCTTGCTTGGCAATAACTGCATACATAACTTCATACACCTATTGGTGTATGAATGGGTGAATATGAGGCTTTGAAAAGTGCTTTGGGCATCATGAAGGTGTATAAAATAAGCTATGTAAGTGCAGTCCATATTCCATTTACCATTCTGTGCTCAAATATTATCATTTTTGAAACAAACAGCATAATATAACACAAACATATCTAAGAAATTGGTAAATCCTTTTCAAAATTGACAAACTTCTGCCTCCTTCCTTATTCCTTCCTTATAATGTTGGGTTAATGTTCCTTATTATTGTGGTGTGACTGGAAAGATCTCTTCTGCCCACCCCCTCCCCCTGGTGGATTATTAAGGAATTGCATGTATCTAATTGTATACATCAGGTTTTTCAAGAAAAAAAATCACACTGATCATGTAGAGGACTCCAAAACTCAAACTTCAAATACATTTTAGCAAAAACACATTTCTCTGTTTTTGAATGTCTGGGGTTTGTTAGAAATTTGTGACGTTAAAATAGGATTGTGTCCAAAAACAGCTTGGGAACCATTGGCTTAAGCCAACCAGGGAGTAAATGCAGCAGATACATAATTATTTTGTACATTAACTCATGCATTTGGCCCCAAAAATGTTATGGTTTTAATCTCTTCCTCTAAGGATATATGTTGTCTAAGGATTCTCCACCATGCTTATTAGTGACTAAAGATGAAGAAATGGTAACAGCTCTTGTAGAAAACATAATCAGGCACAGTAGAGGCAGCTGGACTGGCCTTTGAAAAGTTGTTGCAGATCAAAAACAGTATGAGAGTCTAGTTTAGTCATTTGAAGATAGCATGGGGTTAGAAATGAGCTTTTTTTTTTTTTTTTTCGCCCACATATTGGTGTGCCAGCTGTTTGCACTGCTTATCCCTCCTCTTTTGACCACATTAGGCTTGCATTTCACTTTTTTCTGAGCAATCAATTTGTGTGTTCTAGATTTTTTTCTTTCTAAAGTGGCATACTGTCATTGTAACTGTTGATAACTGCTGTTTCTGTCCAAATGGAAGCCAGTAACTTTGTAATTCAGAAGCAAAGTATGGTGTTAGACAGTAAGTACGCATTTGAAGATACGAAACCTACTTGCACCTGTTTAAAGAGTGTGGCAGCATTTTTAGTAGTTCCACAGGGATTTTTTTTTTTTTTTTAGTGTATTTATTCCCCTTTATCTGTACTGATATATTTGAACATTTTTAGTATTATTTTATTATTTTTAGTAATATTAGAAATCTGGAGTCAGTCCTGACACATTTACCCACGGCTCAATGTGTGGAACAGAATGAGTTAAACATAGAGGTTGAATTTCCTACTGGAATTATATACATGTACTTTATTGTGTGATCCATGTTTTTATGAAATAACCACCTCAAATAAGGAGTTTTTTTTTCTTTTTCATCTATTTGAGTGATTTGATTTCTCGACAAAACTGGATATTCAATTCACTTCTGTGTCTGAGCACCTTTACTCTGTTCTAAATCCAGTTTTCACATTTCCTTGTAGCTTGTTATTTGTGCAGTTCTCTGTTAATTTCAATATTTTTTTTCCCAACACAAATATAAAATATAACCCCCCCACCCACCTCAAAAAAAAAATAAAAAATAAAAATCCAGACACACCAAGCAGAGCTTTTTATTAAAAACAAAATTGAGTGACAATTTTGATGACCTTTTCTGAACACATTTTTCAAACTTTCATTTTGCATGCTGTGTTAAAAGCTATGATTAAGCTTGTTTTATTTTAGCTTAATTTTCTTGCCAAAACGTCCCCAAATGTCCCCCAAAAAAAAGTACTCAGCCATGCCGAGCCAAAAGGCAGATCATAGTGGAGATATTTACAAAGAAATGCTATAATTTTCACAAATACAAATCAAGGTTTTCCTCTGCTTGTCTCAATCCAGCTGCAGTCGTTCCTGCAGATCAACGTGTTCCAGGTCCGCGTGAACGAGTGTCCCAGCTCAGAATGCGCCGGCGCTGGAGGCTGCACCAACGTGTTGAACGTGCGGGACACGCCCACCGTGGTGGACTGTGGGACTATGAGTCTGGTTTCTGTGACGGTGGAATCCACAGCCGTGTGCTCCTGTCCGGGAAGAGAGCTGTCCCATCAGCCCTGCGCAGCGTATCCCAGAAACCCCTGCTTCAATGGTGGCGTGTGTGTGGACACTCAACACGGCTACAGGTGAGTTGGAAGTTAATTGAAGCAGAGAAATAAGATCATATCATCCACCAGAAAATAATAGAATAATTTCTTCTTCAAATTTACGAGTTACTATTTATAATTTTTATTTTATATTTATAATTTTGACCATTTAAAATGTAATAGAAGAAGTGAGTATAACCATAGTGAAGGAGGGAAGGTGCTAAATTTTACACATCCTTGATGAATAAATGATAACTATCCTCTTTACCTATATATCATGAGCAACCTGCACAAAAATTGTACACCCCCCCCCCAAAAAAAAAAAAAATTGGTTATTTCTAAG
>JAPSES010000001.1:17319604-17376056 GCA_029822895.1 Maxillicosta whitleyi
AGACGCTAATGTGCTGAAGGTGTGCTGGAAAATGCGGACCAGATTTTAGGGAAACCACAGCAAAAACATGGAATGGAGTATCGGTGTGCTGAAAAAAACAGGGACAGATCTTAAAAAAACTTGATCGGGAGTCTGGATCTGCAATTTTCCATGCCGGTCGATCCGATACCAATACGCGTATTTTTGCTAATATAGGCAGCCGATCCGACCCAAATATCGTATCGGGACAAGTCTAGCGTTAACCACTGAGCTACCCAGCCGTTACACTGTAAACATGCCATTAGACCTGCTTTAAAGATTACGAAGCTCATATAAATGAACACCCTTTGTTTTTACTTTTTTGCAAAATTTTAACCTTTTGTTTCCTTCATAAAAGCACATTTTTATTTCCAGTCTCCCTTCCACTAACCACGACAGTTCCTGTTTTCTGTTCGTATGAAGCACGCAGTATAAAGAAGCTGCAACTGAGCCCACTGCGCTTCTAAAACTTAAATCCAAAATAGTCCATCTTTGAACTTGAACTTGAAAGATTCTTGCTGAGCTCTGATGATCAACAATATTTACATAACTCAGGGCACCTTTGATGATTTTTGTTTTGCACATTGATGTAAATAGAAATATTTCTGTATATACCTGTGAAATGAATTTCCTGCATTGAGCTGCCCAATTAATCTGGGGTCATGTGATGTAATCAGGCAGAATAAAATGAAAGGCCTTCCAAAGTTCATTTTATGTCATTTTTTTTTCTTTTCTTTTTCTAACTACTTCTCCCATAAGTTTAAACTGTCCCCCCACCCCCTCTCTAATTCTAACTACAAAATTAGCACACTTTTTCAAAGGGGCACAGACTTTAATGATCACTATGTGAATGACCAGTTGTAGATGTGAGACGGGAGTAGTTCAGAGACATCTGAGCGACAGAGAATCACGAGACACACTGAACTATTAAGTCCTGGAAGGGTCTGTTTAAGTGTTTCTACTGGGTTTACTACCTAAAAGAAGCCCCCCACCCCTAAAAAAAAAAAAAAAAAAAAGAGGTGTACTCTACAAATAGAATGTTTTTGTTGCGGTCACATCCTTTCCCGTGGTGAAGCAAAACCCCGAAGCCTCTAAAACCTACATGAGTTTCAGACTTGTGTTGTAGTCCATTATTTCAGATTCAATCCGACAAATAAATGAACTGATCGGGACATAATGGCTGTGCTCATGAACTCAGAGATTCAGAATAGAGTGATTACATCTAACTGAAGGACACATGAAGTGAAGACGTGTGACTGGAGGCATAAATAGTTTATTTGTACTAAATGTATGAATCGACATGAATTATCAACACTGTAGACGTGTTTGATGACAATTGAGTCATAAATGAAATGAATGAATGAATAAATATGTAGAAACGTCAATTTACATGGGGGAAAAAAATCCACATCCTTGTGTTAATAAAAAATTATTTATCTGATTTTTGTACGTGCAGACTGTCGGTTAACTATAACGTAGTATGGTCATCTGTTTTTTTAATTTACATGCATATCCTCTTGACAACCAGCAAAGCATTAAACAACTGCCTTGATCAGAAAGTGCATAATGCAACAGTTTTTCCGATATATTTTTTTAAAAATCATTTTTATTTATTTATATTTTTTATGGAATGCCTTTTGTAGTGGACAGCATTTTTAAAGTAAAACCATGAAACTTATGTCCCCTACAGAGGACAAAAATGCATTGCTGGGTCTCAGGAGGAGTTAGGTGATTCGTCATGTTTCTAAACGACAACAAAAATGGATGACAACACTTAGTGTAAGTAACAAAAAAGTTGCCCAATTATGACAAAATCACTTAAAGTAAGAGGAAAATATGTTTCCAGAGTTTCGAAGGTTGCGCTAACTTGACAAATTGTGCCGGACACATGCCGTATTAAACATTTAGCGGTCCAATGACATGATCGATACATGTTATGCATCATTAAATATATTGAATTGCTCTCTGAGAAGGACTCATTCCATCACAACCAAGGTATACCAAAAATACCTAGTACTTCCCGTAAGAGTTCATGTTTCAGGGCATATTTCAAGGCTCAGTCTTCATCAGTACCTGTCATGCTTGCCAACAATGTGGTCTTAAAAGTCACCTGCATCAAAGGTCTGCCTATCATCGCTGATGTCGCACAGACTTTCTGAAGTCAGGAACACAGAATAGCCATATTACAATTTGCTTCATGCATATCAAGTAGGCTGGAGTATTTGGCACCTAAGCCTCCACGGAAGTATGCGTATTTGTTTTTTTTCTTATTCCAGCCTTTCGACTTTAACCCAGCCTGTCTTCTGAGAAGAGCTAAAACCCTTGTAATTCCGTCAAAACAACACCTGTATTCACATATGCTGGGTTTATAATATGCCCCTCGTGTGCGTAACCATGTTTAATTGTCTTACATTGGCTTTTTAAGCTTGTGAGTACAGGATCAGACTGTTTCATGTTTAAAGAACACAGCCCAGTTATGTTGGCACACAAAGGTGCAGGAGCTACCCTGTTGGTCTCATAATTAAGCTAATATATCTGAAGTACTAACGGTGGAAGACGAAAGACAGGTACAGACTGATGCTATGACTCCCCTCCCTGTATGCATTGTTAGCAGTTGGTATCCAGGGAGGCAGGGATTAATAGAGTAATTAAACCCCTTTCGTTTTAGGTAGATTTAAGACCTGATTCACATGAGGGTGGTTTGTTTATTCAGGACGTGATTTGACTTCTGAATACTAAGTGAGATTTAGTGCTAATTTGTTTTGTGCTTACAGTTTCCTCACATAAAAGAGATGCTTGAAACATATTTAGAGCACTTTAAAGTGATATTCCTTCTTTCTTCGCCCTGTTCACCGTGCAAATGTTAATGTCTCATTAGCGGCGCATCCTTAGCCAAGGTCTTCAACATTTCCCTGGCAGATATACATCCTGATAATCTTAATTATTAAAAGCCATCTTCAGTTTATATTAGTGGCTGCCATCTTGTTCCTTGTGAGTGTCAGGTTTGAGTTTGGAGCTGAAATGGCAGTGGAAGTGGGTGTCTTTGAAGGATTCCACTGTATTACTTGAACACGCCAGATTCACTCTATGAAAAGCAACTGCCAGCTGAGCCACAGCCTCTGCTGAAAGCCCGGGCCTGTGTGTGTGTGTGTGTGTGTCTGTCTGCACAAACCCATCCTCTTCAATTATGTTGTTATTCCTAAGTATGAAATATTAGCTGCTCTGCGTGTACACACACTCCTACGTACACACCCGGATTCTCTTGCTGGTTAGGATGTTATTGCTTGAAGATGAAATATTAGCTCTCTTCACCTTGGAAATGATCTTAACTGTTGAACGTAACATCCATCAATGAGCAAGCAGCATAGACAGGCGCTGAGCTAATCAGTGGCTGCATGACTAATTACCATCTCAGAAATGAGATGATACGAAATGGCAGGAGCAGGCGCCCCTCTCTGGTCATACACCAACCCATGCAATTAAATGGCTTGATTGACCCTTTGTTTTAATAATGCAGCCTGAGACAGAGATAGCTGGTTAGACAAGCCTGTTATCATGGCGGCGTGTAATGGGGGGGCATGGAGCGTTCATTTTCTAATGAATGAATAAAATGCTGGTGCAGAAAGCTAATTCTGCTTTTCTGTACATACACCTCCACTTCCATCATTCCTGCTTTGAATTTTTTTTTTAATACATTTTGTCTCTGCTAATTGTGCTCATATCCTCACATCGTCCCCCGGAGCTTATCCTCCTTTTCCGTCCTCCTTCACCTCGTTTAACACTCGTGTTTGTCTTTCCGTCTTTTCCCCCACTGCGTCCAGGGTGCAAATGCCAAGCCTGTGGTGTCCTTCATCGCCGGGCTAACTGCTCCTCCCGGCCGTAGGATGGGCCACGCCGGCGCCATCATCGCCGGTGGAAAGGGCGGAGCCAAAGAGAAGATTGCAGCCCTGCAGTCTGCTGGAGTCGTAGTCAGCATGTCCCCTGCCCAGCTGGGCAGCACAATGTTCAAGGTGAGTTCCTTCTTTCAGGCTGATACGATCATAGTTGAAGCCAATATAACCACACAAATGAAATAAGTGTGACATTGTAACGGGAAATTACACACGCTCATCAGTCTGTTTAAAGTTTAATCGCTTTAACTGCTGAAGGACCACCGTGCTGTGTTTTTGTGACTTTATTTTTAGGTACAGTAGCAGTTTTTTTACAAGTTCAGTCTGACATTTAGTGATTTCTACATCAATCCTCACTTGGGGCATACTCTCCTGTCACATCTGCATAAAAAAAAACATTTTGGTAAAGTATATTCTCATGCACCATAAAGAAAAAGCCACTGCTGTGAATGCCTGGTCCAGATATTTTTTTTTAATAAGTGTCTTAATTGTATTTTTTTGTACATCCATGTATCACTAAATACGAACGGCCATGAGGGGATGTTTTCCAATTAATAGATCTTTTATGAAATATCATCTAAACTATATTGGATGGAAATTTTCCCTGTTGTTTTCCCTTAATGCCTCATCAGTCTCATCTTTTACTGTCAGCAAGGCTTTTTTTTTTACCCTTGCGTCATTATCTTTTTTTTTTTTTTTTGCTGCTGAATTCATTTCCTCCAGAGAGTAAGCAGTAAACATAAAATATTCTGCAACTTTCAGGAAGATATTTAACAGCAAACAGCCAAATGTAACTTTTATGTGGCCGAAGTGTTTACTTAATACTTAATTTCTGAATATTAATAAAACCAAAGAAGATGAATTTACTTTATATTTAGACGCCTCGCGCTGTTAAACAAAACAAAATAAAAGCAAAGGTTACATTTTCATTATACACACGACTAAGCAACCTAATAGTGGCTGACGTCCAACCTATCCAGTGAAGACATAATCATAAATACGGTTTAATAATACTTACTTTTTTTTTTTTTATTTAGGATTGCTTTTACAGTAAATATCTTGTGGTGTTGGTGACTTTTATCATATTTTCCAACTGGGAAAATGAATGAGTTTTGGGTTTTTTTGTGGTTTTTTTGTGGTTTTTCCCCCTCACAGAATAGCGTGGTAAAGATTAAACTTTTAATACGCTGTAAAGAAGGGCAAAAATTAATAAACGTGTGTTGACAGCGACGGAGTTGGCGCCACTGCCTCTTTATTTCAATTTATCTCTAAGGAAGCACTGTTAACAAGATGTATAAAAAGTGAAAGCATGTATTACACCCATTCATCATCTTATACTTTCATTACCACTGCTGGCACTATTGCGCACAGATATGGATTTATACACAGTTTTTTCCCCAAAGTTTAATTCATAATCATTGTGTGTAATGATGAAAAACGTGCTCATTTTGCCGCACATTGTGTTCATACATCTCTGTTAATCTCATTGACCGCTGTAATCGAAGTAATAACACGTAAGAGAAGCGCGCAGACGCATCACCCGAGGCGTGAGTTTGGTGGGAACCTGCGTTTACAACAGCGGTGACCCACTCCGCCGTCGCTGACCTGCATTAAAGTGCAAGCGCGGAGAAAAAAAACAAACAAACAAACGTGCAGATGCGGAAACATGGCGTCGACACATTTCATCAACATACTTATTTATTCATTACCCAGCAGCGCATGAGTCAAAATGCTGTCACTGTGGCACTTCCAAGTGGCAGTTTGATGAACTTATCATCAATCAATAGTCAATCTGTCATCAAACGTGTGTTGGAATCAAGAGGCTGGAGCTTTATTGTACTTTATGATCAGTAAAAATCAAACATCTTAGCGCAGGCAGAAATAATTCTCCTACTTCCAAGTGGTAAATTATTGAAATGAAAGCGCACACACGCGGCCACATGCTTGCACGAGTGCGTCCTCACATACTATTCATCATCATCAGAATTACAGATACGCGCCGCTAATTCACTTGCATTGTAAACAGGATGCAGCTAGCTAGATTTGCCGTCACCGTTGTTGGTAAAATAATTTCCAATTACTTCCGCTGAGGAGGTTATATAAGCGTCTTTTTCATGTATCGCCAGGAGAACGCAGAAACTACTGCAGTGATTTACCTTAAATGAGACTAGAACTAGAACGAACCCACTCAAAAATGTAGTAAAATAAAGAGACGGATCCTTGGCAGAGGATGTAGTCCACAAGTGGCTTTTCAAACACGACCGTTTAAGCTTTTGGTGAAAATAAAGAATGAAAGACAAAGCTTTCCTCACGTCTTTGAAGCTACTTAATGAGTTGTTTGATTTGTGCAAAATAAGCATCTGATGCACACCTGGTAGGCAGGTGTAAGAAGAGTTACTTATGAAGTTACTTACTTACTTTTATTTCCTTTTATTTAGTTTATTGCTGGCTTCAGTATCAAGATTGCTGCCTCTCTTGGATCCATCACTGACGCTGTATTTCTTTTAAAAAAAAAAAAAAAAATTACAGCGGAAACACAATCAGTTCCTTTGTACTGTTTGTTTCTGTTTCACTTCTATTAAAGATGATTAGTTGTTCTTATTCACATTTCTCAGAAGCCGCTGTTCTGTTAAATGGCAAACAATGCTCCGACTAAATTAGAGATGCAAGGCTTGCCATAACATCTGATGAAATTTTCAATGCACCGGAGCAAGGGCAAGATATCAGCGAAAAAGCATTTGTCTATAAAAGACGTAATTCATATGCAAGGTAGAATAATTCTGACCTTTTGGGTTTGTTTACCAAATATCTGGGACTCATAATCACAAAAAAACAGATGATATTATCAAATCCCCCTCAATATTTGCGATGAAGCTCACATTCATATCCACACTGGCGACTTCAAACCATAGAGAGCGCGTTTAAACTTCTCATTTGTCTTTGTGCTAAAGTCACAACTCCAAAATAATAATAATAATAATAAAAATAGATGCAGATGCACTCCTCAAACATCTGACCCCAGATCTGTCAAAGCTGTCGTCTCTGCTCGGCTTAAGATATATGTATTTATGCAAGATGTATTTTCCATTCCCTTCAGTTTCTCGTCTAACGTACGTACGTTAGGGAAAAAAATAAAAATAAAAGCCCATTCTGAATTCCCAGACCTGAATCCCATTGAAACCTTCTGGAATGTAACCAAGAGGAAGATGGACAAGCACAAGCCACCGAACAAAGCCGAGCCAAGAGTGGCACTGAGCAGCCAAGAGAGATGTGAACGAGTTGTGCAGAGTAGGCCAACATACATGAAAGACGGACAACTTCTCCAAATATCGATTTCTGAAAGCATTTTGCTCTTTAAAGATGAATATGCGCTTGTTTTCTTTGCATTATTCATTTCCAAACGCTGTCGTGTTTATTTATTTTTGTCATTTACTGCAAATATGTCACATGATAATATTTTATTTGGGATATTTATTTATTTATGTAGTCATTACATTAGGATGACGCTTTTATCCGACGCGTGTATAGCATAAAGGGCGTTGCCGAAGGGCTCCCCTGGGATTCAAACTGGCAACCTTCCACACCAAACTAACTATCTAGTCGCTTATTAATTTGTATTTTTTAGTTTCATCCTCTTTTGAGTGGCTCCTCCGTACCTGTCGGGTCAAAATGAAAAATCTAGTTGTTTTTTTTCCTGTGACACACCACTCTAATATTTGTTTTTGCTCCACTTTTCTGGCCTCGTACCCTTGAGTTGCTGTCTACATCTCCACTCCATCACAAATGCACCTGTTCTAATGCCACTGCCACCGTCATCCTGCTTTTTCTTTTGTCACTTTTTTTTTTCTTCCTCCCCCCTCCTCTCCTTCTCCCTTTTTTTTTTTTTTTAAGAGCTTATTTCCTCCACAGTGTGTCCCCGCTCACTTAACCCCGCTCCACTGGCCCCTGCACCCACCTTATCTGTAACGAAATCTAGTGAACAAGGGAGAGCCCTGCAGGTATCCAGACACTACTCCCCCCCGTCCTTTCCCGGCACATGCCTGGAAGTCTCCTCATTCATTTTGTTTCCCTCTGAAACTCGACGTTAGAGTTAGACTAGTGGAGGAGAAACCACGACCTCCGTTCTCCTCATGGTGGCAGTAGACCTTCAGGTATCCACAAAGCCACAGAGGAGTATGCCGACATGTGCATGAGTACTTGTGTGTTCTGCAGACCTGATAAATGACATTTGCATTAAGTTACTTTCCCCCTGTGGAATGGAAAATTCTCGGGGAACGACGTATTCTATCATCTTACGGTTTGTGTGATATTTTCCAAATTGAATATGTAAATAGCTACATCCTTTTTAATGGCTAACATAATGCTTTCTCATTTATAGTCACATGGTTGGACTGTGCTGATAAACACAGTGACTGTAACCTCCCATAAATCAGATTTTGCAGATGTGTAGTCTCCATCAATCAGATGGAAGTAAGCCGTTTTAATGTTGACGACTGGAACTCGGTGACACGTACGCGCTACATGATTTGCACTCTCCAGGAAAAAAAAAAAACAACAGGCTCTCCGAAGCTCGAGCCCCCCCCCCCCCCACAGCAGATCTGATGCACAAGGATCAAAACTGAACAGTGTGAATTCAGCATGAATAAATCATTCACTTGTGCCTATTTCACTTTATTTCACATTGTTTCTCTCTCCTTCTTCTTCTTCTTCTCTGTTGTCCACCTCCGTAGGAGTTTGAGAAGAGGAAGCTGTTGTAAATTGCGTGAGAAGGCACCCGACCTTTCACCCCATCCCCGCCAACCCCCCTCGGCTCCAAAATTGAACAGATGAACAGCCTGAACCTTGAGGTGGAAATGCCCTACAGTGTCTCTAGACCACGATTATTTCATCTGCAAAGCGCACATGGAATGTTTATATTGTAATTTCTGCCATGATCTTGTATCTTGCACATATAAAGAGCGAATAAACGATAGTGTCTTCTGGTATTCTAGGTAAACTCATTGTACACAGACTGAACATTTTCTAGATGTCCTCTCTTTTTTTTTCCAGTAAAAAAATTTCACAGTTAAAGGAACGACGCCATGGTAAACTTTGGTGATCTGTTTGATTCTGTCATGCTCCTGCTGTAAGTTGTGTTCCATCACACATTTCACCGGCTGTCCACCTAAATAAGAAATATTTCTCATATCATTTTCCTGTTGCGTTGTCTGTACTTTCGCATGGCACAAACAGATGTGGTCTCAATATAGAACTTGAGCAGTGTTTCCAGATGGTGTTTTTTTTTTTTTTTAAAGCAATCTGAAATGAAGCATACATATATATATTAGCAACAAGGCATATATAAAATCCTTCTGAGCTGTGAAAAGTATCAAATGTTATGTGGGGAATGCTTATTAGAGCCTGTGCCAATTAACACACTGTTATTTAGACCGATTTACCAGTGTAGGAGTTAAAGTATGGGGCTTTGGTAGCTTTGACAAACCAATGATGCCTTCCTTTTCCCTCGGGCTGAGTAACATGTAATTAGAATTTAATTTTAAGACCTGCCTCTGCATTCGTGTTTAAACACAAATGGGTAGAACCAATTCATTGATGGGTAGATGAAAAATAGTATTTACATATACACAATCGGGTGCAACTTTTTTTTTTTTTTTAAGCACAAATTATTTTACTTTTGTGATGAAAACTATCAATATGAATATTTTAGCTAAATTTCTACGTTAATTTTATTCAAATTCTGCAAAATTCGAATAGTTTAAAGGGGTCACATCTAACTAAACTGGTTTTTATTAGACTGGTTCATTTTTTTGTGTTTTTGGACCCTAATTGTTCATACAGTTTGAATTTGAACCCCCCCCCCCCAGGTTCTGCAAAAATATATTTATATTAATATCAGCAAAAATCCAGTGGATTTTTACAACCTGGTTACGTTTTATAACTAGTTACATCACAACATTTGCACGTATAAGGTCAAGACTTCTAACGAACATTTCTCAGAGAACGACATAATTGTTTATCAGCAGCAGCCGTTGTAGTAAAAACTGAAAATATGTCTAAAGTTAGAGCCCATTACCTAAAATATTGAGTTGTTGGTTGTATTAATGAACATAAGTGACTGAACGGGGACAGAGCAGCACGGTTAATAACCTAGTGCGGGTGAGATATGAAGTAACTCATTTGCATTTAAAGAGCCAGTGCTCCAAACCACCTTTCTGGTGTCATTACTCAGAAATAGGGTTGAAAATGGACCTGTGGAGTTGAATTAATGAAGAATTCAGACCCAAGCAGAGCATTTACAGTTTATGTAGACCACATGGAAATTTTTTGGAAATTAAAAAAAAAAAAAAGCAAAATATCACTCCTTTAGAGGCTATGGTGTACAATGTGAACAGTAAGGGAGCCAAAACAATCCCCTGTGGAGTCCCAGTGCTGCTTATTACTGTCCCAGAGATACCATTCTTCAGCCAGTCAGATAGTGATTCTTATCTGGTAGTCTCTAATTCAGGGAAAAAACATTTTGAAATGTAGAATTTCAGCATTAATATATCTTAAAAAGGATTAGTCCTACTTAGTAGTTTTCAAAGTTCAACCAAGAAATCAAATGTTTTCAAGAGTAAAAACAGTCCAGCTGTACTTCAAAATCCACTACTACTACTTCAGCCTAATGCTCCATTTTATTTCAACCACTGATGGCCACATATTGTTACTTGCAGCTGTTTCATAAATGACAACATGAACAAAATAAATAGTAAGTATATGAGCAGTACTGTGGTGAGTACTGCCTTAGGTGCGAGTCCTGTGTTCCTCTGTTTTCCCCTGCCTTCAGAAATATACTATATGATGGGTTAATTGTCCCATCAGGACCCATGACCAAGGTTCTGACTTCAATCTGAAGTTGGTCCCAAGACGCCGGTCACTGCCAGCCTACCGCTCCTAATGAATGGCCTCTTCGGTATTAAAATGAGTCAAATGCAGAGGATGTACTTCCCTAAGGGGCCAATATATATTAGGTGAACTTCATTTTAATGTAATATGAAACTGAGCCTAATACATTATTTTGGGTAAAAACACAAGTTCTGTTCAAATTCCACCAGCTGTGGAAGTGGAAAAACAACTCCCATGATTTAATGTTTCTTTGTTTCCTCTATTATATCTATTAAAATTCCGTTAAATAACTCATCCCAGCAAAGGTAGTGCACTGCTTTTAAATTATCAGATAGATTGAAAACAATTCAAACAGTGTAAGGTTTTCTCAGATTTCCTTTTGTTATTTGGACAAAACTAAATATTAGTACTGAACCTGCATGCAGGTCCTCGTGCAATTGTTTGGTGGATGTTAATAATTGACAGGTTCACCTTTGTGTTGTCTTCCAAATATCTTTGGCCAGCCTTGTCTGATTGTCTGTGTTTTTGCAATGCACTCAGATACAGGCTGAAGTCATAACAAAAACTCTGAAAACAAAAGCCAAAATCTAATAAACAGGAATTTTCCTTGAGGTCAGTCACAGAAATAGCACTTCCTAAACAACTTATTATTATTCTTGGATGGTTAACTGTTCCTTAAGGCAAGGTAAGTAAGGTTTTACAGTCAGTTTTCTAATCCACCCACACCAAACAGGAAAGGATTTATGGACTTGGACATTTGATGTAGAAATCCATCTGATATACAAATATTATTAAAAGGCATATTTACCAGCCAAGTATGAAGCTCCATCATATCTGATTTGCACAACACTGTGTGGCCAAGATCTGATTTTTATTTTAGTAAAAGGATATTGGTACCGTATTGTAAAAGCTGCTTATATAACAAAGTCTATATGTATGTAATCATACAAGATATAGATATGATTTCTATAAAATATTGGATGCGACAGACAAACATTATAAGAAATAAAATGCTATAAAAATGGATCAAGAGATTTTCTCAACCACTGCTGCCCTTGTGCACCATAGAGATGATTAGATTATAACCGTTGCGGATCATAGAAAGGGCAACAGTAAACAAAATAAGGGGGAGAAACAATTCCTTTTTCATTTGGAGACAAAACAGTTGCAGCTGCATTCATTCAGTGCAAAAGTGAATGCATAATATAAACATCAAGTAAGTGCTGAGTGTAAAAAGCACAGCATATCTGTGTTGTACGCTGTTTATTTTAAGGATGTGAAGGTGACACAAAGTTGGTTTCTCTGACCAGAATCTGAACTTGTCTTTCATCAAAAAGAAAAAAAAAAAGATTAAAAAGCTTTAGTGGGACACATGGGAACAGCATTTTCTTTTCAGCCTCAACCTAAGAACAAACAGCTTCAAGCGTCTGCTGCTCATACCGATGCTCAAAAGAGTCATATGGGTTTGATGCTTAATTATTAGAGGAATCAGACTAAATGGGATGACAAACACATGAACTGAATGCTGAGGGTCTCTCCAGAACATGAATTTAACATTAGTACAAGGGCTGCACAGGTAGTTAGAATGTGAGGGGGGCGCACTATACCTGTGGCATGACGTCCAGTTAAAAGTGTAGTTTGAAATCAGTATGACAATTATTTTCTGGGTACAAGAGGATATAAAGTGAGAGAGATAAAACATGACTTCGAGAGAGAAGAGAGTCAGGTGAACGAAGACTAAAGGAAATGCCAGGAAACTGGAAAGGAAACTGTTGTACAACCTGAACATCCATTTATTAATGTCAAGTGGCACATGAGAAACCGCTCATCTACCTCGGCAAATTTTGACCTGATCAGAATCAATTGTGGGGGTTTTGTGTGTGAGACAGTGTTCGCCTTTTTTATTAAACCTTGTTAAATGATGCTGCCCATTGAGCCTGATCATATTCCCCACTGCTTTGCACACTTCCTCATTTGCGCACACACACACACATGCAGACCTTCAGCTTCTTATTGAGATGCTGGTTTGCTTTTCCAAAGCCGCCCACTCATCCGCCCTTTATCCTGCCGCAGGGCAGCTGTACCAAGCCAGCCCTGCTGTGTTGGCCAAAGAAGGTGTAAGACACTTGCACACACACAAACACAGTGGGAACAGAGCTGCATACCTCATCCAATCTTCAGCCACTGGGGAAGAAGCGATTACATGCTTATAACACAGAGCTGGTCTAGCATGTGTGGATGTGAACGTGTTTTGGGGATAATAATACCATACCTAAATTGACCTCACGTGTTCTAAGTAAGGCTAGAACATTAGATGTCCTTTTTAATCCATTTTCTTTACCAGCATGTAAATGTTTAGTCATTTGTGAGGCCCTAAATGTCTGTGAAGATATTTTAAGCTTAGGATGACTGTCTTAGTTAAAAGTCCAGGTTCAGTTTGTTCCAAGCTAAGCTCTTGTTATACATTTATATCCATAAAGCTCATCCAAATCCTCAGTAGCAAAGAGCACACTTTCAAAGAACAATATTTACTTGTATCGCACACAACTTTAGAGGTGTTTCTCATTAGATTAGAGTGGGCTTTTAAAAGAAGTGACCATAAAGTGTAACTCAAAATTCTGAATATTCCACCACTATCAGCTACTAACTGTGGGAATATATACGAGTTTTTACAGCCTGTGTCAACACAGGCAGGCACTTAAAATGAGTAAATAATGTTCAAGTGTTTATATAAAACTGCATCGCCACCATGATGCTCTCAGCAGTGATATCAAATACGTGAACTATTGTCACTTTCCAATAAGAGTGGTGATTTTTTTATCGGTTGACCATAAAAGCTGACTGCGTGGCTGAAAGCGTGTGGAAGGACGAAACACCGTCCCCATTATAACTGCCATTAACACATGGCTTACATCCAGCTTGTGTCAAGATAACGTATAGCTGAGGGACATTTAATATGCGGCACCTTCTCTGGGTGTATTTATAGGACAGAAAGTTTGTAAAGAACACTTCCTCTTGCCTCCTTTCCATTTTGACATTACATTTTTGACAAGTGTGGTCCTAGGTGCCCCAACACCTGTCTGACTGGCATTTACTTTGACATTGTCACAACCAACTGTCAGCACTTCAGCTGGTGTTTCCCAGCACTGATCTGATCTGGAATATGCTAGGTGGGTTTATATTATTACAGTGAGTGAGCGTTAATACATGGTCAGGGAGCCAGAATCAAGTAACTATATACTGATTTTATGTCAGATTTTCCATGGGTGTGATTTGATTTGGGAAAATAAAAGACAACTTTCATAATTGTCTCTTTATGGTAATAATAAAATAGCAATTTGTGAATTTTTTTTAGCCTCTAAAATTATGAGAAAAAAAGTGGGAGTATGAAAACAATGCAGTAGTATAATAAAATATATCAAATAAATTTGTAGTGGTATCATTTAGTCTATTAGCTTAGCCTACTCATGTAAAAATAAATAAACTTTAGATCATTTATTGCCTCTTTTTTCCCTTTCTAACTTTATAAACGAGATGTTCTAACATTCTCTATAAGTTGCAAATGGAGTGGAGTGGGACTACATTTCAGATCAGCTTTCCCACAGGTCATTAAAGTTATTAAAGTCTGTAACTAAAATCAAGGAAAGTTATAAAATGTTTCATTTACTGTGAATTTGCTCGAGGTATAACATTCACAGATGGTGTGTTTAAGGCTGTAGGGGAAAAAAATAATTACCAATAAAAGTCATTCTCCAGTTTAGCTCCAAGTTGTAATCTCAACCTTTTGGGGGTTGCTGGTGTTATTTTTCACTGTTCTTTCGTTATCGTGGATATGGGTTTATTTTAAGATTTGGTTGCATGGAATGTCATGTTTGGCTGGGGATGTTTTGAGCATGACTGAGATGTAAGTTTTTCCATGAAACATAAATACAGACGTAGATTTATTAATTTATTATAGTAGTATTTTTTTTTTAAATCATTTAAATTACTGCATACATTATTATTAGTAGCTAATTAATAACCTCACGACAAGTTAATATAGCGGAGTAAATGAAGCTAGACTCAGAAATTAAGAAGAGTCGTGTCCACAAGCATTGATTGCAATTGACCCCTGTAAAATATATGAATAATTGAATTTCTGTGACACATTGACCTGTTTATTGCTCTGTCTTTCACGGCTATGAGGTAACTAACCTGTTAGACCTGTTGTATGGATTCATTCACCATCAAATAGATGCAACTAGTATTCATAACTTGTTCACAGCAGCCTGGATAAAGGACGTCATTTCAACTATGTTCAGTCTTAATTCTTATTTACTCCTTATTTATCCTTAACTAAAAAGGAGTGATTTTGTTGGTGGGTAAATGGTTAGTAATTCTGTACTTTACTGTGTCTCAATCATAAAACTAAAATCAATTCTTTTCCATAGTCGTACCTTAATAGGTAACAGTATTTTATATTTCAAATATAAATGTTGCCTCTAAAGGTTTTCGTCCTTGATTTATCTTTTTCAGTGGTGAGAATAAAAGTTTCTCCATTATTATGTCACCATTTCTGGTAGTTACTTCTCAGACAGTTTTATCAGTAGTAGTATTGTTGGCGTCATGAATGCCTCGCCTGCCCAACCATGGCACACTTTGACCTCCACTGTATTAGTGACAATTGATTCTCGCGGTAACGATTCGTGTCTGTAGACATGAGCATTAAATGACATGGATGGAAGCGTTCGACCAGCTCTGAGGCGCTTTAGCAAACATACACAGGACTCTCTTTATTAGACCTACAAATGTACACAAAGACTCCAGCTGGAGGTCATCGCTCGGACAATCAATATGCAACTTAATAAGTTAAATGTGTAAAATTACAATACCCTTTGCAGGATCTAAGTTTTCAGATGACAATGTCTTACCGGGTGTGTATGTATAAGTGTTTTTTTTCTCAACTAAAAGAAACATTATCTCCGTACAAGTGATCACATATTGCTTTCTATTTCATTTGCCAGTACAGAATAATGAACAAGGCCTTTTGTTTATTCTGCACCTGTATATATATATATATATAGAATCAGCTATAGAAAGACTGGAAACTATCTGAATTAATTTTATTGAGTGCTTTTAAAGGGATCATATTTTGCTAAAACCACTTTTATTATTCTTTGGTTCATTTATTTGTGTATTTGGACCCTAATTGTTCATAAAATCCAGCTGCTGCAAAACTATCTTTATATTCATTTAGGCAAAAATCAACTGGATTTCTACAACATGTTTTAATTCCTTCGTAATTTGTTACGTCTCTAATTAGTTACATCACCCCATTTCCACATTTAAGGTCAAGATTTCTGATGAACATTTCTCTGAGTATGACATAATTGTTTGGCAACAGTAGCGGGTGTAGTAAAAACTGAAAATATGTCCAAACTTATGAACCGATTACCTAAAATGTTCAGTTGTTGGATGTATTAGCGAACACAAGTGGCTGAATGGGACTCAAAACAACTTTTCTGGTGTCATTACATAAGATGGACCTATAGAGTTTAATTAATGACAAATTCAGACCCAAGCAGAGCATTTACAGTTTTTACAGACCACAGGGAAATGTTTTAAAATGCATAATTCCATTTAAAAAAGCAAAATATCACTCCTTTAAATCCAAACTGAGAGCCAACTCCATAACTTGCACTTTTTTTTCCTAATCTCCTTGTAAATGTTACTTTTATAAACTATTTATTGTCAAATGTGTCTATTCTATGTGCTTTCATTTGGTGACTGTATGTTGTATTTTCCGCTTTCTATGTTGGCCTTTATAAAAGAAATCTTTAATCTCAATGGGATTTTCCTTGGTTAAATAATGCTTGATTCAAATAAATAAATAAATAAATAAAATACCCTTCATACTTACTACAGTTGAGTGTATGTTCACATGTTGCCCCAGTAAAAAAAAAAGGGAGGATGTTAGTGATGAATAAAGACTATATCAGAAAAAGAAGGAATATAGACAACTGCACCACACACATACACACAGATTCACTTTGGCATTAAATTCAGTTTAAGGCCAAAGAACTGCTTTGGAGCTGTAGCCTCCAGCTTAGCACTGCGATGGTTTTCAAGTAGAAACTGCTGCTGGATGTGGAGATCCAACATGTGTCGGCTCGGCTGTAGGGCTGGCTAGCTAGCTGACAGATCGTTTATACAAGAGGCTCTCTCTCTCTCTCTCTCTCTCTATTTTTTTTTTTTTTTTTTTTATTTTTGCACCGGCTGCATCTACTGCTTATTCGTACACAGTGCTTACTTCTGTGGGCATTAGTGTATATGCGACTGCTTGTGTGTGTGTGTGTGTGTGGGTGTATGTGTTGCGGTGTGATTTGTTATGCTGTTTACGCTGTCCATATGCTCCCGGTTTGACTCCTCTGTATCCTCGGGCCGTCAGAAGGGGAGGACATTTTTCATATTTAAGAGTTCCCAACTCTGTAGGAGTCATACACAAAGCATATGCACGCGCTCCCTCTCTCTATCACTCCCTTTCTCTATATATCTTTCTGTCTTGGAGCAGGAGGTAATGAATTACGTATGAGTACCAGAGAAGAAGTCTGGTCGTGTGGATGAGCCCTTTAAGAGCAGAGTCTTGTCCTAACCTAAGTACACCCAGAGCATTTAAAAAGGCATGCCCGCCCCTCTGAAGATGCTCCCATTTGGCCTGGCAGCCCACTGCTCTCCCTGTTACCCTCTTCAAGTAGCCTTTCACATCCTCCTCTTTCTCTGCTCCTGTATGGAAGACCGTAGTGCTTTCACTTGGTGTGCTTCCATTCAACTTTGCCAAAGCATCAAAAGAGAGGTTGTTATTGCCGATAACCTCAGGAGAAAGAAACAGAAAGAGTTTTTATGTGAAGCTTTAGGTTTTGCTTGGCTAGATTTTAAATGGCTAAACAATGCAATTGAAAAGTTTTTCTTGTGGAAATCTATTCATTTATTCACCAGAGAATAAAACATGGCCAGAGGTCATTAATGGGTGTTCTTTTTTCTCATCTTTGCAGATATAAAGCCTTGTATCTCGTATCCTAAACCTTTGTAAAGTACTGCTCTTGGCGAGACACATAAATACTTTAATAATGTTGCAACCAGAGCAAGGTTTGGGTGGTGATTCTGGTACATTATGAGTAAAATTGAATGAAGTTTGGTTATATTCAAGACATCCTTGACACTTTTGTTTGCTGGTACAGTAAGACCTGTTTCTTTACTATGAATGAACTATAATCTGGTTTGCAAATTAGTCATTTACAGTACGACAGCCATGGAGCTGGACTACTACAGTGAAAAGACTCACATTCATTTTAGGTTCACCTTTCAGTATAAAATACATCTCTTAATACCTATTTTTTCTTTATTATTATTATTATTATTATCATCACTGAACTTTATTATTTGCTCCTAACCTCAAACTGAAACCCAAAGCAAAGCCTGAAGTTAATGTTTTGGCCTTGCATCTCTTGACCTCCGTTTGCTCTGTCTTGTCTTCTTTTGCTGCAGGGAACTCAATAAATTCATGAGTGTAACTTATGCTCACCTGTTAACCTCAGAGTTGTACATTTTGTTTTATCTTACTGTGGTTTATGTGTGTATTGAGTGTGTGTGTGTGTGTGTGTGTGTGTGTATGTATGGTAGGGGCCTTAAAGGTCATGGGCCATCATGTTCAATGCTGTAAATCAGATTTTTTTCATGTGTCTTAAAGAAAAGAATACATTTTTCACTTTCTACAGTGTGTAAATGAGCTATAACTTTCAGAAATACTGCAGTGTTTTTTTTTTCTTACCGTAGCTTATGAAGTCTGGTAAGATTAGAGTTTTCTCTCAGATGGTTAGCCTATTCCAATGAGTAACTTGTGATTTGATTAATGTCCACAACCATTTAATTTGTTTTGTTACACTCCACAGTTCATAGCATGGCTAATATACTGAGAATCCTGCCCCTCACATCATTGCATATTTTAGGAAACAGCACCGATAAATAATTCAAGTTCATAACTTTTTGCTTGGAGGCAAAAGCACTTAACAGATGCAAATCCAATAAGCACATTACTAACAATATTATTAAACTGAATAAATGAATCAACAAAGCATTATTCATCCTCTATTTGAAGACAACAGCAGCATATCTCTAACACAAATACCTTCTTCCTTCACTATATATATATATATATATATATATATATATGTTTGTTTGTTTGTTTTTTTATCCAAAATTACGTTCTTCTCTGCTCATCACCTTCTCTCTTTGTTTTGTTTCATCTGCATTGTTCATTTCTCATTTATTCTCCTCACTGTCTGTCATCCCACCTGTCATCTACCATTTCGCTGCTTGGCCTTCAGCCCAGCCAATTCATACTTGCTCATTCTCTCCTCTTCTATTTCAGCCCCCCCCCCCTCTCCAGCTCCTCCACTCGTCCACCTCCTAGTCTGCTCTCTTTCTGCTTTTACTTTTGCCTCTCACAGCTTCTTGTCACTCCTCCTTGCCTTTTATTCTCTACCTAGTTTCTTCACTCCTGCCTCGCATTTGTCCTTTGAGACCTCTGAAGCCTTTCTTCATCTCTGGGGAAAATGTCACGTCAGTCTTGACAAGAAGGCTTCTTAGCTGCACCATTGCAATTGCTCGGTCAATCTGCCTTTTAACTGCCTTTGGGCCACATGTCTGCCTCTATGTGTGCGATGGTGAACTTTTCTGCAGATGCGTACATCTAGTATACACATGTCTGTATGCATTCACACAAAGTCATGTTTGGCTTTTCTTTTCTTTTTTTAACTCAGGCTTATGCAGGTGTCCTTTGAGGCTTTGTGTGTACTGACAGCTCTGTTATCTGGATGCCCCAGTGCGAGTGTAAAAGGAGGGGTAGGGGTGATGGTGTTAGCATGCATTGGGGTTCAAGAAAGAAAGGTGTTCCCCTGAGAGTGTGGAAGGAGAAGCCTAGAGAATGGAAATTGAAAGACTGAGATGTCTGAGATGAAGAATGAAAAAAGGTGTCCCAGGTGGGACAGTAAATGAGAGAAGGAAATGAATGAGCTAACAAAGATGTGGGAAGACTATGGCAGAGTTAAAGACGGTGCACAAGTTAAACAAAAGGCGTGGGGTTTTCAATTGAATGATATATTGAATTTACTCTGCACTGTTGGTCAATTGTCTGGCTTCAGCCTATATATTAAAATTAATTGGTTCGTTCCTGAAGTGTGGCTCATTTTGCCACTAGAGCAAGTTAAATCAACTTGCAGGTAATTGAAGCAAAGTTGAGAGGGGAAAAGAGGCTATAAAAACAAAGTTCCACTCTCCTTGGCATAAGATATGGCTCTGGGCTGTGGATTTTTGACCTATTTGAGATGCAGCATAATAAGTATGGCGCACTCATCACATAGACACGTGTCAGCACTGACAAGGCAATTAGAAAAGAGCAACATCTCACATGCACAACAACACCTAATATCTTCTACCTCAAAGTGAAGATGAGTAAGATCCATGACATAAAATCATTTGGATTTTGATAAAGCTGCTGCTTCAAATATGAAGCAACAGAATCAGAAGTTCTCAAATGATATCACAGATAAGCCTGCTACAAAACGCAGCCTTCACAATGTTACAGTAAAGGGGAAAAAAAAGACTGTCAGTAGAAAGTGTTTTGACTTTTACTGGATTATTTGAAAGTGTTAAAAAATGTCAGTTACAGTGAAGAAGTTAATGAAAGACCAAGACGAGGCAGGAGGTAAAAGAGAGAGAGATAGGAGATCAAAGAGTGCTGATAGACAGACCGACTGATGCGGTAAGACGGATGACGAAAGCTCAGCTGAAGCCAGACAGACAAAGCGGATTGAAGAGCAGCGAGAGGGGAATTTGATTTATCAGCCTCTTTTTGACTTCATACCTCTACTGACTCAAGCAAGAAGACAAATGTCACAGCGTGGAAGAATTCACTGGAGTTTTGTCTCTAGTCGTGCAGTGGTAATTACAATTTCCAGCACGAACTGTAACTACCTCGGTTTGGAAGACTTGTTAAACAGTAGAGTGACTTCTCAGTCTGAAACATAAGTGCAAATACTTGGGTGGAAAATGAGTCCCTCACTGAAGGAAACTGGATAAAAAAAAATAATTATAATAATAAAAAACATACAGGACATGAAGTGTGACAGCCTGTTAGCATTTTTAATTAAATACAGCCAACAAAGACATGCTGCCTTGACATGAGCCATTATTTAAAACATCCTAATTAGAGCATATTTTTGGCAAGTCGGTGTTGTCAGAGTAATTTTTTTTATTCCATTTGTAGGAGCTTTTTTCTTGTTTTCCCTATTTTGTGTCATTACTGCCACAGGAAGTACTGTATGTCATGAGCATAGAGTAACCACAAAGAGAACAATGTAATGATTAGCTCAGTAGAATACTGCTTGGGGAAACTGCAGAATCACCTGCTGTTCAAAATAAGGGACCATACTGAGTGAGTCAGTAGCAACGGGCCATTGTAGGAACACAACGCAACTAAAATTGCACTAGTTTTATACTTTTAAATCACGAACAATAAGCTGAAGCGGATATTTGAGCAGAATAGACAGTAAATTACTTCACTGAAATACCAATATGGAGAAATTCAGTTCATTTTAATTGTCATTGTACAGCGTATTGACCATGTACTATGAAAAGCGTTATTCAGTTTGGCCTTATACCAGTGTTTTTCAATCTGCCTGGTCGCCTGGAATTCAAATGGGGTCGCTTGAAATGTCTAGTAATTGATAAAAATAAAATTACTGATAAAAATATATGGTGAGTTGAGAGAGACAATCCCAAAGCATAAAAGACACGACAAAATCTGAAGCTGAAGCACTGTGGTTTTGTTTATCCATCACATATTCGTTGTGGTCGGTTTCAGATGCTGCGGCTCTTTCATAATTCATAGTTTGAGTTGTTGTTTGTTCAGTATTAATTATCATCCTTGTAAATACAAACTGGACAGACTGTACATATCCTGACTAAAGAGAATAAAATTCTCTTTTTGTGCAGTAATCTGAAACTGTTTTTTCTGCCTCCGTCCATAATAATAAGCATTATATAGACTAAATGTGTCTTAATGCTTATTTGCATCATAGTATAGCAAACTATTACATAATATATTTTATATATATGTAACAGCAGAATAAAGATAAGCAGAGTTTACTAGAGTTCATGTGGGTGGCACTAAAGAAATGAAATAGTGGAAACTAATCAAATGTTTATGAAAAAATGCTGATTTATGATGCTAAATATAGATTACCCTGATAGTGTAAAATAGTGCAAATTATTGTTTTGTTTTTTTTTTGTGTGTGTGTGCAATAATTAGTTCCCTTAAATGGAAACAGCATGATGCATGTTATCTGTGTTTTAGAAGTCTGTTGGAGTAGACAGCATTTTCTTTTTTTTTTTTAGTAAACCTGTACACTTACAGCAGACACAAAGGCATGACTGGGTCTCAGGAAGATATGATAGTTATGTAATAATTACAAAAACATATAATAAATAGTAAAAATCTCCTTTGTGATGGCAGAGTTGAAAACAGTATTTTTGTGGATTTTTCATTATCTCTTCAGATATTTTTTTATTAAAAATGTTGGTTATTGCTCATAGTTTGACATTGCTGACCTTTTGAGGTGCATTCCTGCCTGAGGCTGTACATTTGACATACATAAGAAGATACAATATGTTTGAATGATCTATAAGTGAAGCCTATAGAGGGGGACCAAAGTCTGGCCTTCCTCACCTTTTTAAGGAAGTCGGATCAATGCTATGCCTTCCTCACTGCAGAAAACACAGTGAAAGGTTCTGAACCTGGTGCAACATTTCACCTCAGTCCTGTTGATATGGATATTTTCTTTTCCACCAATATACCAGATGCTGAACCTCCTCCTTGTAAGTGGTTTCCTCATTATTAGTGATCTTTGCCACCACTGTGGTGTCATCAGCAAACATAATGATGGTGTTTGTGTTGTGGGTTGACATACAGCTGTGAGTGAAGAAGCAGTGGAGGTGAAGGCTCAGCGCATCCCGGTGGGGAGCCTGTGCTCACAGTTTGTGGTGTGTACATTGTTATGTTCCTATCCCAGGAAACATAAAAATGTACACACTGACAGACTGGTGTCTATTAGCCAGAAAATTTGAGGTCCAGTTACAAAGGCTGATGTTGAGGACAGGTGGCCAGGGATGAGATGGTGCTACTGAATACACAGCTATTTCCAAGCAGTATGTGGACGTGTCTTTATGCTCTAGGCAAGATAAATAGTGAAGACAGAGCTGTGGTGTCCTCTGTAAACCTGTTGATGCAGTAGATAGACTGTGTTTTATGTTTGCCAGAACCAGGATCATATTTGTGGTCTGTTTTGGAATGATCATGTTTGTAACTCAAAGGGACAGGCATGTGTGTAATACATACATAAAAGCTTCAACAGTGCACATTAGCATACTCTTTGAGAGCAAATACTGGTACACGATCAGGTCCGTCTGCCTTGTGTGTGCTGACTTTGCTTAGACAGGCCCTTACCTCAGCAGGGCTCGTAGTCATTGGATGGTCCCCCAAGGAACCGGCATCTTGAGGCCCGGCTTTTACCATATTCCCATTGAATCATGTGCAGAGTACGTTAAGTTCATCCAGGAGGGACGAGCTGTAGGCTGAGGAGTTGCTGGTGTGACTTTTGAAGTCTGGTAATGCTTGGCTGCTTTGGCATAAACGCCTGGGGTCCAAGTTATTCACAGACATCTAATGTAGTCTTTTTTTTTTTTTTTTGCTGCCTTAATAACCTCTTTTTTTAAGGTTGGATTTAGGTTATGTTGTTACCAGCCACAAAACCTTCACATGCATCCATGACTTTTGGTTTGAAAAAGTCTATTTGGTTTTCCTTCTGACACTGCATTATTGCACGGGTTATTGTGCTCATATGATCTAGTAGTCTGTACCAGCGATGGTCCTAAAGGTCCCTATACTGTAGATCTCTCTGGAAGTTTTTACTGGAGGCCTCATCTGATGTGTAGTGTAATTGCAAGAAACTGTGAGAAGTGGTGTGATTATCCAGTCTATGGAAATTCTAGGCTTTGGCTACACTGGAACATAAATGATCCAGGTGTGTTCTTAACTCTGGTAATGCAGTAAACATGTTGGTGAAATTTTGGGAGTACGGTACAGAGCCTCCTCCAATCATAAAGACCCCTTCAGGGTGTTTGTTCTGCTGTTTACTTATCACAGAGTGAAACGCCTAACCCTTAGCATTAGCCTGAGGTGGTATGTAAACAACAGTGAGAGTGTGAACAACAGTGAACTCCTTGGGCAGGTAAAACGGACTACAGTTTACCATTAGATATTCCAGGTCTGCAGAGAAATGCTTCTCAACACACTCCACATTATTAAACCACACACTGTTGACCACTGTTGTCCAGTGGTTATATAAAAAAAAAAACTCAGCTGAGAGTTTCTGCCTGCTTTTTGGTCTCATTTACAGACCTACTGTTTGTCTTCCTGCTGCTGTCTTTGTCAGAGTTATACGCAGAGATGGGGGTGCATTCAGGGGTGCTTGTAAACTCTGCAATCTCCATTGTTTTGAACAGAAAATCTGAAATCTGTTCTCATTAAATCTCATTAAAAGTTTACATATTTTGTTTAGTACAGTAGTGGTGCACCTGTCGTTACACTGAGAAGATGAAAATGCTTTCCCATGTGGGTATTCTAGCTTTCAATTGAAGAACTTTTATTTTCTCATTTTTCAGCATTATAATGATAGTTTCAGCTGACAGCAGCGTCAAATTACATTTTGACAAATATCACAATTGATCAGCATAATGATATTTTTGCCATTTTTTTTTTTTTCATCCTTACTGGCCAACACTAAAGCATTCTGTTTGTTAGAATCTGTCAAAAACTGTTTAAACTCATCCATTTGATTAGATTGTAGTTATGTATGTATAGAACTGCATGGCGCTCTGATGATGCACTGCCAAGCTGCTGTCTTTTAAGAGAAAAAAAAAACATCATTATGAAGAATGGAAACCAGCAAAATGACATTATATTGTTGTTGTAGTCTCTGAGTTCTGGCTTATGTACAATATGAACTCTCTTCAGTGGTTTCAGTAGCAGGAACACTTAAGATGCTGAGCCTTTGGTGCTGCGTCTGCATGAACTGTTGAACTTCAGCAAGGCATTATGATGGATTGCCAATACTAGTTAGAACACATGCCTTTCTTTAATTCCTTGCATACAGTGCCGTACACACTAGCAGTCTTAACCACTTCATTAACTTTTAATTTCCCATTTGACTAGGTCAGAAAATAGAAAGTAATAACTTTTGTCTGATGTTTGTTGACTGTCTAAAATGTGAAAGGAAAGACTTCACCCAATAATCCTTATTAAAACTAATATAGAGAGACAATGCTAGCAATTTATTTAACAAGTTTCATTTCAAACTCTATATGTCACGTCATAGAATTCTTCTGGTGTGCATCAGACGCTTTCACTGAATACCATTATCACACATTGGTTGTCAACAGCGCCACACTAAAATATTGATTGCAGCTTTTAAAACTCCATCCATCTTAATACCTAATGAAGTCAAAGAAAGTAATCTCACCCCTCAACAACCTCTCTGTCTTCTCTTTCTCTATCTAGAGCTAATAGATGGGACCCCCACCTTGAAAATCAACCATGGCTCCGGCACGGTGGTACTACAGTTGCCTGGCAACGTGAACGTGGCAGACAGGCGGTGGCATCGGCTGGACGTCCGCAGCAACAGCAAGGTGGGACACTTCACCCATTTAACCCCAACAACTGTTTGTTTAGCAAGGACACCCTGGATATTTTCACGCTGAGCAAAACCAAGAGTGTGACAAACATGTAACACCACAAACAGCTGCATGAAAATAAAAGCAGAACTCCTGCACGGAAATACTTTTAATCGTATGTGAGACGGTCAACAACTAGAAGCTGTCACTTACCATTTGGTTGTAATAGCTTTAATTAACATATTCAGCAGTTTGATTTACCAGTTTTTCCATGTACGTTAGACATCTAAGAAATTACAGTGTATAAGTGCTGTGATTTCTTCTGATTATTATTTATCAGTCATCATACAGAAGTGTTTTTTATCTGCACTGAAGTACTGGCAATGCCATCTGCGGTCTTATGGACGCCATTTAACTGCATTTCATAAAACTGGTAAAACCTCCAAATGCACTTGATGAAGACGAAGTTAAAAAAAACAACACAAGCAGACATTCTTTTAAGTTAATTAACACATTCTAAGGCTGTGATGTTGAACTGCATAAAGGTTTTTTTTTACAAAGCAGAAGTTTTTCACTGAACACCACCCACATCTTTGACCTCACAACTGCAATAGTGCAGCAAGAAGGAAGTTATGAATGATCTAGATTTTTGCAGCATTCTTTCCACTATTGGATATTTCGGCTATGTTCACAGCGACATACAACATACTTCCCCATACTGATTCTGAACAAAATTAATTCAGATTCAGTCAGCTTAATAAATCCCACAAGGGTCAGTTTGTTTGTGATTTATTATCTGCACAAGATGCTCCCAGTAACACAAAGACACCAGCTGAAAATGAATAAATGATAAATTACATATTCCAAGATGTACAGTGGAATCAAAATCTATATTGGTGTTTTTATGAAACTGGTCCCTAAAAACAGGACACGGGAACTAAAAATTCAAACCAGATGTAGATTAATGTTATGAAGCAATTTTAGAAGCACTTTTGGTCTATTTTTAAAATAAATATTTACTGAGATAAAAGAAAAACTATTTTTTTTAGATTAAAAAAGAAATTATATTATTTTAGTATTATTTTATACACAAATCTGCATGTAACATGTTAAAAAGGACACGAAAATTACATTCTAGTGGGTTTTTTTTTTTATATATCTCTTTATTCTCTCACAGGTACATTTTGGGAATAAAACTAATTGTGCAAGGCAGAGTGTTTCATGAAAACGACTGTTGTTGCAAAATCACTTATGATTTATTTATGTGTAAATGAGCAGGTTCCGCGTGTAACAAGAGTAGACATGATGGGTTACTTGCGAAATCTGGAACGAGACTGCTAATTCATGAAAAACCCACATTTCTAGATTAGAAAAATGACTAGGACTGTCACATTTAACAGTGTTTTCTTTTATAATAGTATATAAGACCATTTCAAGTAATATTTTCAAGGTAAAATGCACTGACACCTAAGTAGCTTTTCATGTCCTAATATTGGTCCTGTTTTTGGCCTCAATATTTGATCCAAAAAATCTTTTATTTTGGGAGTATATATTTTTTTTTTGCATTTATGTGAGGTCATCATTATGTACATCCTGCGGGGAAATATGTTTAAATGTATCTTTTATTATTGGATGTAAAAAGTACCACAATCAACCCAGTTTCATAAAAGCACCCATAAATAAATAGAAGATGGTAATAAATGCTTTTGATAAAAATCAATAAAAGAAATAAAACCATCTGTAGAGAATTGAATATATGAATGACAGAAGGTTTTAAATATTTCAGATAAGGTTTACAAGTCAGTAAAATGTAATGACACCCTAAAGTTTCCAGAGGAATCTAATATAATTTGTGGAGGATTTATTTGGTTACAAAAAATGTATCAAACCCCTTCATTTTAGTCCTAATGGTTCCTGTCCTGCAGTGTGACAATGCTAAAGCAGCAGATAAAATAGTATGTGACAAACCTGAAAATCTATGCAATGTGCAGATTTTCTTTCCCTTCGTCTAACGGCAGGTTGCAATTAGTACATTACTGCCACCTGCTCCACTGGAGTTTGGACCAGAGTGTGCTATTTACACACATTAAATATGGATGTACAGCTTGGGAAACGTTGGCAAAAATAGTCTTGCACTGCAGGGGAGATGAGCGACTACAAGTGTAAGCACATAAAAGCGATGTGGCACAATTTGATATAATACATTTTCATATATACATGTTGTTTACGCCAAAAAATATCATACAACTGCAGTTTGAAACATGAAAACAAGCTAAAAGCAGTTAATGATTGTTAACAGGAAAAATACCACTAATTAATATGAACAATCGAATGCTTTGTAAAACGATAACGCCTAGAAAATAACATAGAGTTGAATTCAACAGTTGGATCTTGGATGTAGATGCAGTGTTCAGTTTTAGTTTTATTCTAACAGTTTTGTTTGTTTGTTCTTTTTTTGTTTGTTTTTTTTGGTAGTTTATTTTCTTTTCATGTTCTATTAATGTGTGCTTTTTTAACACTTGTATTTTGTTCGTGGGAAAATGTTTTCCACTCAAAGGCACAGGGAAGAGCCACAGTGTCTCATTTTGACACAGGAGACTGGGGTTTGCATACTAAGTCTTATGCAACATTTAACAGACACTCGTGTTATGTTCAACCTCACCATCTGTTAAATACCTTCTGCAGAATAGATGTAGCTTTGCTTTCGTAAATCAGACGGAATGGAAAAGTTGCTCCTTCTCTTCAGCTGTGGTTCCTGTCAATTTTTTTATTTATTTATTTATTTTTTTGTTTTGTTTTTTTTCTCAAACTGTAAATCTTACTAAATACGAATCCCTATGTCTCGGCACACATTGAATTTGTCATTTTTTTATGCGTGTGCGGTTGAAGTTGACGCAGATGATAGATGTATTTGATACTGGTTTTGTTTCAGTCAAGTCTGTGTTACAGTTGAAAGACTAGAGCGGGTAAAATAAATGACGAACCAAAAAAAATCCTAATGAACCATTCGCTGGATATATGTTTACACGGACAATAAGAAGATTTCACACTGTTTTTTAACTTTGTAGGATGGTAGTCTTGCTGCACATTTCCATTATTACCCATTTTGCTGCATGCAAACCCCATTTGACAGAATTATTTCCCAGGGCTCTACATAGGGAAGATGTCGGTGATTTACTATTGCAGAAGTGTCTGCACTGTCCAGTACAAAGGGAGATAATAGGCCTAAGAGTGAGACGAATGATCGCAATAGCCCTCCTCTGACATTTTCTACCTGGGATCATTTTTAGTGAATTAAATTAGAGTGAAATTAAGCTAATCTTCATTTGACTGAGGACCGCCTGAAGCTCTTCACCTCCAGGGACTCGCACATAACCACTGCCTTATAGTTCTTGCCCCTCTTTAATATCCAGAAGACAGTCTGTGAACCTATTTTTAGAGTCTTTGATATAGCCTGAAAGCCTCGAGCCTCATAGCCTCATTGAAGTCTGTGTCTCAACCCTTGAATATTGGGACCGTGTCAGTTGAGCCAAAGGACAGAATCTTTTTTTTTTTTTTTTTTTTTTTAATTACAGCTCGGCCAAAGCACAAAGCATTTTTGGCACTTAGTAGATGTATTTAAAAGGTGCAATGAAATTATCTGCATATGTTACAAGACTGCTCCATTTAACTGCTAAGGTTCGTAAGGTGTTTAACTGCAAGATTTCATAAGCCTGCTCCTTTTTTTTTTTTTCCAGGCTGCTAAGAGCATGCTCTAAGTCTAGTTTTCCAAATGTACTCCAGTTCAATTCATAAATCCTTCACTACAACTCAAGTTCAACCACTAAAGTTCATCCCAACATGCTTTTCCTCAGTTTTTCCATCAGATTCCACAGCCCTCTTGAAAAGAGAAGATGCAAACTTAAAAATGTGACATACAAATCTGGACAAATAAGGAGTCAACGTAATAAAATAATATAGAGATTTGAAATAGATAATCACAATTTAGAGCAGGGGTGTCAAACATGTTAGACAAGGTTAGATATATATTTATTACCATTTATTTATAATATTATCCACTGTATTTTGTATGTTATCAGTATATTTCCTGTATTTAATTCACTGATTATGAAGAGATTCATAAAAGCTCAGATTAAAGTTGAGGGTCATTATGTCAAAATCTGTGAAAATTGCAGAAAAAGTGATTTTTTAATTTTTTTTTTGGAAAATCTCTCATTAACTGAACATAAATCCAGTGTGTCCATCCATTGTCATTGATCCACCTCTATGGGTTTTACTGATGAATCAATGCTGTAGAAGATAACAGTGTTTCCACGTTCTCTAGGTAGCCTCTGAACGTCTGAACAGGTCATACGTGATGACCATGGAAAGATGAAAAACTGCATTTTACACCAATTATTTACATGTATTGATAGAATTAATGGATCGACAGGTATTAAACAGTTTAGATCAGTAGATGGTTTTGGTTGGTGATGGATGTTTGGGTCTTTATGGCTGAATGTAACATTAGATAATGTTTACAGCAGAAGTTTCATTAATATAAAAAAAAATTACGATCAGAAAACGGCATTAGAACAACATGATAATGTTGCTTTGCTATTAAATAAGTCCACAGGTGGAATACAGTTCCACTCCAGATGGTATTATACTTATTTTAATCTGACATGTTTCATCATCCCACATTAATCCGTCCTTAAACATATTTCAAGTGTTTTGCGAAAAAAAAAAAGTGTCAAATGATTTACTATCCAAATTTTTTAGGAACGTGTTGCAAGGATTAAAACAGCAACAATATTTATTTTGAAAGAAAAAACAAAACAAAACACATAGCATATGTTTGCATTTTTACACTTGACCCTTGTCACACGGGGTATTGTCATCAGTTCATTGTCCATCCGTCTGTCCATATATGCAAAAACTTTAGTGTGGATTAAAAGCTCAAGGTTTTCAAGAGCGGGTACGTCATGTTTCTTTTTATACATCTGTTGTTTTGTTCGAATGTTTCTATAACCACACAAAAAACAGCTACTATTTTTTTTTTGTGTGTGTGTGTGTCTGCTTTTTTACAAACACCATATCAAGAACCTTACCCTGTGACTCAACCTGCATGTGTTTATGTGATTTGTGGCTCTTATCAAACTGTTTGATTCAGTACCACACAGCTACTGTAAGAGATAAGCCATTTGTGTGTCTTTCTTTTCTTTCACCGTGTTGACACTTGCAGAACACAACACACATGTGCTCAGACTGAGAGTAACCAAATGAATGCACCGAGACTCCAGATAATACAATGGTATTATCTGAATCACATGAATACAATAAAGCATTGAGATTCTGGTTATTACAATGAGGATTATTCTGATTCACAACAGTATTATTCTGAATCACATGTGAATCTATTCATTTGCCGTGAATAGACAACAGCGGCTTATCCAACCTTATTCTATGATGGCATGAGATAAAAATGCAAGGACAGAGCTGCTGTCTGCAGATTTACCGAACAATACAGCAGCAGTGTTTTTCGAACATTATTCAAGAAACAGGCGCTGCTGGTATCTGAGGGATTCGTGTTCATTACTTAAAGAAAGGTACAGGTTACTTTACAAATAAATATACTGGGAAAACATGTTCAAAATATTATTAGGTTTCAGTATATTGTACAATGTCATGACATGTTTAGTGCATAATCTTTAAAAAAAAAAAAAAAAAAGGACTGCAGTTAGGTACATTTATTCCAATCCAAACCCAAAAAGTGTTTATTTAATTATGTTCTGCTGGTAAATCCCAACTGGAACAGGAAAAAAAAGTTAAATGAACGAATAAATACATTTATTCATTAATGATTCCCATGCGTTTTCTGTTTTTGGGTGTTCTGGGAACTATTGTGGAAGTAAGTGTATTGTGATTCACTAAATGCAGTGTAGAATAATTTTCATTTATCAAAAAAAAAAAAAAAAAATCTAAAGTAAGTAAGTAAGTATGGCACAAATGTCATATTGTTGGGCTATATTATGAAGATGTTGAAGCATACGTTTATTTTGAAGGACAGCATTTTGTCTGTCATCCATTCTTTGACAGTTATTAATGTTATGATAGGGAATTGTGTGTGTTTGAAAATGTTCATTGTACGGGTAAAAAAAAAAAAAAAAAAAAAAAAGCAATTAGATGCTTGAGATATGCAGGAAGTACGATGCACATTTTATTTTGAAGTTGAACTTTTCTGGCGGTCAGAGAGGTTTTTTACATCCGGTCGTTTGAAAATCTTCTCCAAACGAAGAAACGAAAAGAAGAATAACATCAAATTGAGGCCGGGTAAAGAGTTTGTTTGCTTCTATTATCGATTTAAAGCACAACGCAGAGTTATAACGCTTTTCCGTATTACCGGCTCTACTCTACTCAGTATTCCTGTGGTGCTTCGTCTCGGCTCGACTCGTTACTCCGACACGGTGCGTTACTTCTCTGTCGTCTGTTCTGAGAGTGCCCGAAAACTCGCTCGTTGCCTATTTTCTCGTCTGTTTTTTTGTTTTTTGTTTTTTACATCCGCCACCAAAGACTGAATCTACGTGACCGACTATGGTGTAGTTTTTTTTGCCATCGTGTGGATTCATGTTTCGCTTTTCACTGTCTACTTTTTACTACTTTTTCTACTGATTTTTGTAAATCGGTGACAGAGAAAACTGTCTGACCAATCAGTGTCCGCAGTGTCGTGACGTCACGTTTGGTGTCGGTCCCAACATTTTGGAACCTCAACTGGCAGTACTAAAAAAAAATAGTATCGGATCCCAAAGGTCCTTTTTCGTAATGGAAAAGCGAAAGAGCCGTGTAGAGTCGAGTACCATTGAGTGGAAAAGCTCCAGTAAACTCAAGGATGAAAGAATTCAAGTTTATCCACCTATAGATGAAGACGAGGTGCACCCTGGACATGTTACCAGTTCATCAAAGGGTTGTCCAGTTTGGTTCGAGACCCAGGTTAGCCCTTGGGAAAGGTTCTTTACACTATATATCCCAATGTGGCCACAAGGGGACACAAGTCCCATTTTTCCGGTTCCAAGCCCGGTTGTGTCAGGAAGGGCATCCAACTTAAAACCCTCTGCCAAATAAACATGCAAAGCTTATTCGCTGTGGCGACCCCAAAAGGGAAAAAGCCAAAAGAAATCATCATCATTTTTGACAAATGCGTCATAGAGTACAGTATATGGTATGTACTATCCACAGGTCACCATGGCCAAAAATTATTGTTATGCAAAACAGACTTTTTCTGTCCATTATCCATGCCCCATTCAAACTAGAACATAGCATTGAAAATAACATGTTCCCCTCCATCCCATTTTCATTGAAATTAAACATGGTGCACTCCATTACCAATATGGGTTTGCTGAAAGCTTCCAAACATAAGGTGGTAATTCTAGTGAAGTGATGTTCCAGATTTCATATAAAAGGTTTTTTTTTCTACAAATGTGAAAAGAATCAAGTCAAATATAATCTTGATGCTGAAAAGCTGTTTTCTAATGTTTTACATAACCCTGGGCTTGTTCACAGCACTATAAAATGTTTAGTGTGTGAGATAATTAGAAACCTTATGAAACAAAACAAAACTGCATTATAGCAAATATTTCAGGTTTTGATTTTGTGTGTTATATATTTCACCATAAGATGAAAAACTGGTTCACAGTGCTTCGTTTTAACCACTGCCCTGTTGTAAAAAATAAATAAATAAATAAAAACAGGAGTGACGCTGATTTTAAACATGTTGGGATGAGATCTGACGTCTGGCTTTTTGTTTGTGCATCAAAAGGACACATAGCAGACAGCGTTGGAGTAATATCCTCTAATGAAAGAATTGTGAGTCAGAGAGGCAAGTCTCAATTTAGTAATAATGATAAAAGAGCACTTGACAGCAACAGGAGGCGCAGTCATTATAATACTGAGAAATGGGGGCTTCATTTATGCATTCAGTTTCCCTGATAATAGTACTTCAGTACATTGTGTTCATATGTGTGTGTTTTTCAGGAAGTGCGCTTCACCCTGGATCGCTGTGCAGGTGCGGCAGTGATGGAGATGGAGGGTCTGGGAAGTTGGTTGACCACAGAAGACCACTCCTCCTGTGAAGTGACGGGCACTACACCCAACACTGACAGGTACACAGTTGTGTGAATGTAGAGTGTGTTTAAAGAGATACATAAGGTAGTAAATTCAAAATGAAACCTGTCTGGGTAAAGTGTTTATAAACCACAGCCGCAGGGCTCTATTTTCCACCTAGAATTCGTCACTAATGGTTACACATCATCATTCACCCTCAAAATTGCAATGTTTACATTCTCCATACGGACTCCTTTTTTCCACCTGAGCGGGCTGTGCATGACCCAGAAACTTCGGAAAACACAGGTCACGTGGCTTCAGACCGGCCACAACAACAGCGGATCCATCCATCATGGTGGATTATTCTCCTGATTGTATTGCCTTTCTTTCTGTGCTATAGATATCACAAAGGAATCACTGAAAACTACTTACAGCGTCAGAACTGGCGCTCTGCGTGCTCATGTGTTCCGCCATCTTGGAAAACTAGGTCATGATGAATACTCAGCAGTTTCCGTGAGGTGCTCGATCAAAACAAACGTGTGAAGCTCTGATCCACGAATTTAGCGCATTGTCGTCGGCAAAAGCTGTTTCAACTGTTGAAAATTATTATGATTGATAATAGTCTTTCTATGGGAATTGATACGAAATTTATGACATTTTGAATTTACTACCTTTAATACCTTTCATACCAGCCTCATATTTACACAGTGTCACATAATCCAGATGTGAGCACATCTAAACTACAAAGGGCAGACCTAGACAATGGAAGAACAAAGCACTGGTGTTGATAGCCCACCCAAACTCCCATATTATTATTAAAATAACACTATTAGTACTTATATACAAAATGTGCAGTCGGAGAAAAAATTATTAGACCATCAAAAGTCATCAAAAACAACGGTTATGCAATCAAGTCCTATCTCCTGTGTGTATCATGTGACTAAAAGAGACAGAAAAGAAAACACAGAATGTCTAAAAGCACTGTTTTTGTCAATACAATGACATAGATATTGCTGTAAAAATTGAAGTGATTTTGGTTTTTATCAAGAAAACACGGAAAACAGATTTATATCAGCTCTGAAATTAAACTACTCTGAGCTATTTTTGTTGCTAACATTATATTTGTCCAAACAAATGTACCTTTAGTTGTACCAGGCATTAAAATGAAGAAAAGATTGAAGAAAACATTGGTCCAATAATTATTTCCACAATTGTGTCTAGGATGCATGTGTAAATGAACAATGTATTTTTCCACAGTGTGAATATATGATTTTTCCACAGTGTGAATATTTGGCACCTCCTGAGAGCTTCATTACATACCCCCAACTGGGAGCATGTAACCTTGGAAACCATTTCACCTCTACCAGCATCTGTGTAATAGTACTGACATCTGGCTACTGGGCTCTATTCGCCTTCTGCCATAGTCTGTTGTAGCTACAGGTGGATTGCATTATGGGATATTTATGCTGATGAAGTGTCCAGAGCATGCACACTGGAAAATTTACCCAGAAATAGTGATTTAAACACTATTGGTTTCATACTAAGGTTATGGACAAACTAAAAATAACCGTTATTGCTGACTTATTACATTAGCATGGGATTTCTAACACTGCCTCTGATTGGATTTGTGTGTGCTCATATTTCCTGGGATTCAGTTTTCAGTGTATGTAGTTATTTGTCTGCAAACAAAGATCTTAATTGCTCCTGCATTTGCTATAATATAATGATTTACTGAATTAAAGGTCTGAGTGGAACTGCAAGGGAACATTCGAGTCAGTTTATCCTTGAGTTTTTGTTGAATGCATGTGAATCAAATATGCACCCACACAAACAAAGACAATCAGAAACTTAGGCAGGATCTAAGACAGCAAGTCTGAATGCACAATTTGGATTTTTGGGTGAAATACGATTTTTTTTGTGTGCTTGTTCATATTACACATTAAATGCGATTTCTATCAGTTTTGAGTATGAACTGAATGTGACCCCGAAGTAAAGCAAAACAGGTTCTGATGTCATACATGACCACGCAGGCACGCACTGTGTTTTTGTGACTTGGGATATTTGTCGCATTTCAATGACGTGAAGTTCGGATAAATGAGACCTGGTCATCCAGACTGTAGTCGGATTGCAAAATATCGGAAATGTATCAGATTTAGGACCACATATGAAAGTGGCCTGGGTCGGATTTTGAATAGATCAGATTTATGCTGTTCAGACTGTCTTTAACAGATTGGATACAGATATGGGCAAAACTAGTAGATTTACCTCCAGTCCGAACATAGACTAATATCAAGCCCAGGAAGCTGCAGTTACATAGAAAAAAAAAATGTTATGCGTTATGTTTTGGCTATGTTTTCCAGGATAAAAATAAGACCTACAGTACAGAGTGAGTGTACTCCCTCAGCATCTTTATGTTCCTTGGGTAATGTGTATGTACATCTCTTTTACAGACACCTCAACATGACTCAGGTACTCCAGCTCGGTGGTGTAAATGAGGACATCCCTTACATTTATCCTCAGCTTCAACATAAACACTTCACCGGCTGCATTCGCAACCTCATCGTTGACAGCAAGGTAACGCACAGATTATATACACTCTATACATACAGGACACTCAAGTATGTAACCACACAACCATTAGCACACCGGCATGCAAGGAAACTCAAACTCACACCTGCACTTCAGCTGATAAATGGATTAATAACAGGTTTCAGCATTTTACTGTACTCTGATGCCAAGTAACAGATGCATTTTTTACACTTTTAACTGTAACATCAAAGGGCTTTCAACTACTACATTCGGACACTCCAAGGGTGGAAATGGAATATGATCTTTTCCATTCCTGACCAATGTGACTTCCAGTCAAAACTTTCAAGTAACCTTCCTCTGCTCTGTTGGAGCTGAAAAGTCAAGGACAGGCTCAGCCGTGCCAAGCCCCAACAAAACCCAAGAAATGTCTATATGAACACAGGCCTCAGGTATGATAGCCTTTTGTGAACCCACTCCCTTCCAAAGCCTGAAATTTTGACTGAAGTTGTATTTTCTACTGCTTCTTTTTAGCTGAGCTTCAAATAAATCTGTGACTAAGTGAGAAATTTTACCCATTCCAGGCAAAAAAAAGTCTGAATGACATAACAATTTGAATGTAAATGTTAGGGTTTCCTACTAATACATTAAGATGTGGGTAAATCAAGTAGATATTACATATTAAAGGATGCTTTGCTTTCTGCTTGAAATACCTTTAAAAGTAACATGATCTTTTTTTGTTTTTTTTATCCGCCACTCATGATAATTTTTCACTCTCCTAGTGCTTGCATCTCGTGAAAGATGAGTCACGTTGAATTTTACATTTAATTTACACCTGGTATAAACTATTTTATGTATTCAGATGTGAAGCAATATGTGGATTTCTTGCAACGTGATCATTTTTTTGCATTCATATATACAAGGAAAGCGAGTGGGAGGATAGCAGGGACTGTCATCTTTTATGACACTAGTAGGAGGCAACAGAAACTTTGACAGGTTGTTTTTGCTATTGTGGTGCTTGCGATGGCTTTGAACACACTGACTACTTTGTGTTGGACAAAAGCAAAGAGCAGCTGCTGTTTTAAGACGATCTTACTGGACTTTTTTCTCGAGAGGTCTTGCCAGATGCAAATGTTTCCAACCCAAATGAAACATCTTGAGCAGATAAAGTATTTCAATTTCAGGGAAAACAAAAGTTTCCATTTTAGCTGTGCCTGATGTTTAACCCTCCCGCTGCCTTCCACGATGAAGAACCAAGGAATACACAAGTGCTAATTATATAAGTCAATGTTTCTTAGTCTTTGTTGAACAGTTCCACGATGAACCTCTATGTGGAGGATGTAGTTTATTTGTCATTTCCCACCCAAAACAAATTTGCAAATTTTGACATGGGGAGAATCTGCTGCATCATCTTTGTACTGTGGTTTATGAGGTAGACAAAGGGTTAGCGGTTTAAGTTTTACACTGTCATAGTCATGTCCCATTGTGTCCTTGGGCAAGACACTTTGCCTCCAGTCTTGCTATGAATGCATGTGAATGTTTGGTAGTGGTCAGAGGGGCCGGTGGCAGCCTCGCTTCCATCAGTCTGCCCCAGGGCAGCTGTGGCTACAAACATACTATTACTACCACCACCAGTGTGAATGAAAGTGAATGGATAATGCATTTTGAGTATTTGTTAATAGAAAAGTGCTTTATAAATCTAAAAGAATGTCCCCCAGTTAGGAACCACTGGTATAAATGGTCAAGAAATTGTCTCAATTTCCTCAGGTTATGATGTAAAAGTCCTAGAACATACTGATAATGTTGAACTATACTCAGCATAATCAACAACAAAAAAGTTATCCACAATATATTTAGATTGTTTGGGCGACACAGTGGTGCAGTGAATAGCCCTCATCCTTCAAAGCAAAAAGGTCCTGGGTTAAATTCCAACACCAGTCAATGGTGGGACCTTTCTGTATGGAGTTTGCATGTTCTCCCCATGTCTGCATGGGTTCTCTCTGAGTACCCTGCCCCCCACCCACCATCCAAACACATGCACTGAGAAGTTATTCAGTTAATCTAAATTGTCCATAGGTGTTCAGCCTTGTGATGAACTAGTGACATGTCCAGGGTGTACCATGCCCTCACCCTCAAGTAGCTGGGACAGGCTCCAGCATCCACCCCCCATGAGGATAAAGCAGGTTCAGAAGAATGAATGAATGAATTTAGATTGTTTGTACCTAAAAAGCACATTTGTTGAATTTGTATCTTCCTTTCAAACTAAAGCAAGAAACAAACTACAAGTAAAAATCTACAGTAAATACTGTTTAGATTGTAGTATCCTTGAATATAGATTTGCACATCTCACATGGGTGTGTGTCTGTGTTTAACTGAACTGAGCAAGTAAGAACAACCTGTCCATATGTGCTGTAATAACCTATATTTGATCCACTAGGCATGGCTTTGCACAAGAGTGGAGAGAGTCAGTTTTGTGTGAGTGTGAGTGTTTTTTGTGTGTCTGTTAATCTATCGGTTGAACCTGTAGAGCCTATAATCACCCTGTTCTTTCGTGGCAAAGATGCAGATATTGTTCCCAAAGTCACCTCACATGATAAAGAGCCTATTGAGTGTGTCACTTAATCATTTTACTGCGGTCTAGTGAGATGAAATGAGCTTGCGCATCCTGTAAGGGTTGCAAAAGTGGGTTTCAGCCTTCTAGTCTTGTTACCTCCATAAACACAATTTACTGTATATGTATTCATTCAGCAGACCTTTAAAACTCTATTAAGGTGTTGAATCTCAAGAGTGGGGATATAAAAAGCCTGTAAGCTCCTCCTGCCGCAGTTCTAAAAGGCTTGTACTCTGTGTGGTGCACTTTAACTGGAGACATAGGAGAAGGCAGCACAAACTCTGTGTACTAATGAGAGACATCTGCATGGCATATGTGGGCGGACATGAGGATAATAAACCTCCAAAGAGCAAGCAACAGTAGGCATACTGATGATTAATAGTGTTGATGGACATGTAGCAGCATTGTCAGATTTAGTTTTGCTTTTATGTATGTGTACATATATATATATTTATTTTTAATTCTGTGGTGTTTTTCTTATGACAGATTGCGCTCATGTGTCAACCTTTGTTGCTATAGTAACGTCATCTGATTTTTCATTAAGTGCCTGTGATGTGGTAAAGGTACTCGACCCTGATAGGTGTATTTGCTGCAACTAAAAACTGGAGGTAAAAGTGTACAAGATGTTTTTTGTCTTCCACATGTGCCCATTTGTTTTGTGTTTATATGTCTTTTTTTTAAAAAACATAAATTATGAACAGAAGATGATGAAACTGTCTCATTGCCAGTAATGCTATTAAGGTGAAATGTGTAAGTGTGTGTTTGTATGAAACAGGAATTCAATGAGTGAGATTGGGTTTAATTCAGGGACGTACATATGTCTATGCCTGGGACAAATCATCCAAATTTTTCAGTTGTATAATTTCTATTTCTATTCTTGAGTTGGGTTTCTTCTCTCTGGCTGTCACTCTCCGTAGTCTGTTTTAACTCTCTCCGTCCTTGTCCTGTCATTATTCTGCTTGTCTGTATCACTTCAGCTCTAGTCGAATACTTAAAGTTTTTTTTTTTTTGTTTTACCCCCCTTTGACGCAGCTGTCACTCAAATGTTAAATACGGAGGATTGCAGTTGCAGTGTGTAGACTAATGGCCTATGTATGCGAGTAGCTATGAACGTAAGTCGGATTTCCAAATTTTTCCCCGCAGAAACATTTAACAAAACTTTTACAATGGTCTGGACCAGTGCTGTAGAAGACCATTGTTATTTTTACCAGAATAAATATTCTCAAGATAAATCTGTCACAGTCAGGGCTTAAAGAAACCACTCTCTTCTTGTAGCATTACATCCAAATGGTTGATGACATTTTGCCCAAAGCAAATTAAGGGAAAATGTATGGATTTAGTGTCAATTTTGTCTCCTTGCTCTGTCACCTAAGCTTCAGTAGAGTTTGCCAAAGTTGATAGAAAAACATTTTCTGATTTCAGCTCCAGTGTTTGCTAACATATTCAATGAGAGTAAAAATAACACAAAAAATGCTACGGCTTTTTACAGCTCTCTCAACCTTCCTGTGTTCCAACCACCCTGTGTACATGAAGCAGCGGGTATTTGCCTCACAACCCATTTGAAGCCCGCAGTTGCTGCTAACATTCAGCCATCTTTTCTGCTTTTCCTACAATGCAAGACCTTCCAAACAAGTTCAGCCCTTTTTCTTTCAAGTTCTGAAATCAATGCCCACTATCTCAGATGCTACACTGGCTTACTGAAAATCCTTTGACAGTTTTTGATAGTGTAACATCTGTAAGACATCCACACTAGAGCGGCATGCCTATTCATCCTGTAAACAGAAGTCTCTCAAAGTCTGATTCAATTCAAGTCCAGGAGTGAAAGTCTTAGGGCTCAATCTTATTAAAGGAGCAATAATTGTCAGCACACTGTTAGAGAGCCTGTATTAGCAGTTCAACCAATAATGGCTTCTGGAAAAGAGACCTCGCAGCACATTTGTAGTGAGAAGTTGACAGTTATTTTAATGGGAGTGAACTGGACCAAAGGTTTATTGGCAGCAGCTTGTGTGTTTGAACAATGGAAATGTATTTTAACCTTTGGTAGCTGCCACTTGCTTCACTCAGCCCACATAAGAATATCTTTTATACTCCACATTTGAATAAAAATGTTAAAATAACATTTATTGACTATATCAAAAGCATCTATTCCTCTCGAACAGTTAGAAATATGTAATGTCTAGGTGCAAGGTTAGGACGTCCAGTAGCTTTTTGTCATGTAGCACTGAAGCACATTATAGCTATTTTGGCTCCTTGTAAAAGTCAGGCACCCTTAATGGCTTTTATTTATCCTTAAAGTTGACTTCTGATTGTTACTTCCGTATAATGTCTCTCCTTAATGGAAAGAGGTTGCTACGGTTCACCCATTTCTTTCTGTAATATTCTCTCTGACAGCTGTAGACCGTCTTTTCGATTCCCAATTCAGTTTTTATTCATCTCTGCTTGTAGGCTGAGACCCTAAAATTGAAATTAATCTTGATAAATTGAGCAACCCGCCAGTGTCTCTGTATGGGGGAGCAGCATTTGTCTCTGTTGCAGCCACAATTTGTGATTTAAGCAGAAGCAGGTGTATTTTTGTATTCAGGAAATGCATCGGTCTAAGTATTATGCACACATATGCAGCACAGCGACACAGATGCACTGGCAAATCAATTGCAGACACCCCGATGTGTCTGTCAGTTACTGATTGCTGATGCCTGTGTCTCAGGTCTTCGCAATCAAAGTGATCAGTACGAGGCCAAGAAACACATGAGCTATGGCGTTAAAAGGTCAGCGACCAATAAGATCCCTCATTGCTGGAGGTTAGACCCAATCAGCAGCCGGTGAGCTGAATGACTCATTGTTTTTATTATTAACTTTTGCATCTGCTCGTCTTCTCCGCCGCACCAACCAAACTCATAAAGGCCAGGCACAGAGGAGATTGAACATATTAATGCCTTTTATGGCTTTTGTGAGCCACACAAATTTATTTCAAGGTTCCCCTGTCCTCTCAGCTTCCACTACAGGTGGCCATACTGGTTTTTTTGGTGGTTTTTATCTGTTAGAAGATTGGTCATGCATTTGGTTCCATCCCAATGAGGCAGAGAAACTTACAGAGATGACAGTGAAAAGAAGAGAAGGCTGCAGTGGACTGTACTCTGAGCTTTTGTCCTTCACCGCGTTGATGTTACTCCCTAAATACTTCCATTTTCACTCCTTTTGACTTCTTTCTTTTCAATCTCTGACTCCCCTTCTGTCTACTAACCCCCTATGTCTCTATCCTTTGTCTTCCACAATCTCCTTTCTCTACTGTCACTTTTTATTTTCCCTTCCTGCTTGTAAGCTACTTAACTTTTTTCTTCTTCCCTCCTGCCTTTCCTCTTTTATCACATCTTCTGTTTTAATGCCTGGTGTCTTCTCTGTCTCTACTTTTATGACCTCTCCATTTCCTCTTTTTCTATCTCCTGTATGCAGCTGTATGATTTGGGCTCTCCGGCTGACTCCCAGTCCAGTTCTCCAGGCTGCCTGACCACAGATAGCAGCTGTGTCAACATGGGGTATCCGTCATGTGGCCACCGTGGTCGCTGTCACGGCGAGTGGGGCTCCTTCAGTTGCCAGTGTGTACCAGGCTACACGGGACACCAGTGTGAAGAGGGTAAGCCAAAGATTTATATGGTTTAGATTTTTATAATCAACACAGATTATATGCTCTTGTCAGAAGCCTTAACCCTTTATAGAGCACTCATAGAAATACTCTGGAATTCAACATTTCAACCATAATGTGTTATTGAAGGACATATCAAGACTTTTGGGAAATTATTTAATTTATGTGGAAAATCAAGGTCATTGAAGCTACCAAATGTGGTTCCTTACCTGAAAGTGGCAAAAAAAAATCATCTCCAAGAACTAACTATATATAAAAAAAGAAAAACACATGCAAGTTTTATGGAACATGTGTTTTAGAACATTAAAGCATAATTTTTTAGAACATTAGACCAACATACATGCTGATCCAGACATCTGTCCACATTCACATGATCCTTTTGAACAGCATTCCTTACATTAGTACCATTACTTCATCATTCCTTACATTAGTACCATTAGTTCATCATTATATTAGTACCATTACTTCATCATATTACTATCATTATTTCATCATTCCTTACATTAGTACCATTACTTCATGGTACTTAACAAGGCAGGTCCACTCACTGTTCCTGCCCAGATGGACCTTACAGACGCTGTAGACCACATTAGACCTGAGGCTGTTTACTCACTGTCCTCACTGGAACTCTTCCTGTCACTTTCTTGTAATATATTTACAAAGTGCCAATAGTCATTTGCCCAATAAAAGGGTTAATATTAATGCCCATTTAAGCAGAATGAAGGAAATCCACTTCAGCTGGACATTTGTAACTCATTGCTACAATAAGTGAAACTAAACAAAGCAGCCATTTTCCTGTGGAAGATAAAAAGAGTTGTACTAACAGGTTATGAGCTCTTTGCCTCTGGAATGGGGAGCAGCTAAGCCCGGGTTTTTTTTTTATTAGCAGTGTAAAGTTTCAGTCTTCAAGGCTGCATCAAATTTTGCCACCCCCGATTTATTACGAACATCTCTGTAAACATTAAAAGGGCAATCTCTTTGTGCAAAAGGCTTTGTATACAATCCTAATATTAACAGACACAATACCATCTGCTCTATGGCATCCTGTTTGCAGGTGGGACTCGCTCTACTTGCAAATCCATGCATAAGTAAAGCGCTCAGCAATATATGTGTGTCGCCTCTGAATTTCCTTCATTATTGTTGTGTAATTCTTGTCGTTAAAGGGTTGCATTAAGGCCCTTGGCAAAATTGTCTGACTGCAGCAGCTGGAAGAGACTGTTGTTGGAATGAGATGGGCTCTTTAATAACCCTTCGTGCCCTGGTCTTGCCGCACACTTCCTCCAGATTGAGGAGTTTACCTCCAGTGAAGCTTTGTGCTGACCACAGCATTTGCCACCAGACTCTACACTTTTGTTTATTGCTTGTCTTGTATTGCATCTGGACTCTCCCGTACAGGATTCTCTCAGTGTTCTAGTGTCACTTTTTAAATCCAATTTCTTTCAAGTCTAACATAAAGGAAGTATCGATGCACCTTCTGTGATGTGAGACATGCAACCAAGTTAATTTCAGTTAAAGTTCATAGTTTATCAAGACTATTTTTGACTATATGTTTTTGTTTTGTGAAGGCCCTTGATCCCTATTACACTTAAAATGTGATATGATATGGTTGAACAGAACACCTTGAAATTTGGTAGAAACATTAACTTAGACTCAAGAATAAGATGATTGAATTTTGGTGGCAAAAGGTCAAGAATTTACACACCAATTCTGAAAACTGTGCAACATAAATATATACACCCCCATGCCTTAAAGTGAGACCATCAAACAGATGTTGCAAAACCTTAAACACCCACACAACCACACTGAAGAGCTGTTTTTTAAATTTTTTTTTCATTGAACGGTGTCTATAATGCAGTGCAGTAGTGTAATATTGATCGCTAACTGAACACACATTCTGCTGTAACCTGATTTGACACATTTAGAATGCCATACAATGCACACTGTTTCAGTATTCATACTTGCGTTGCATTTGCTGTTCTGTGCATATAGTTATTAATAATGAAATCATGTGCATAAACATGTGCAACAGTTAATTATATGGGATAACACTGTATAGCCACATTGCACTCACCCACTGCTTCATTGTTTATTGTTATGTAGTTATGCAATTTAGTTAAAGTTTTTATATTCTAATATATTTTTTATTGATCATTTCATAAATTTTTGGAATCGTACTAAAGTGACTACATTTTAGGCATATCAATATAGTTTTGTATATATTTCTATCTATTTCTATTGTATTGTATTCTGTGATACTGCGGTCAGAACGATAATGCGATGACATACTGTATATCTCAGAAACATCGAATGAATATTTTTCTTCAAATTTAATGAATATTTATCTGATCTCTAGGATGAATTGATGGGGTTAAAAGGTCAATGCTGTAACCTCACAAAACATTCAAGTTTTCAGATAAGTCTTGAACTATGATTGAAGTTAACGTCCTGGTTCTCAGTCAAAGTGTCGGATGTGGTCGTGGCTCACCTTTCCACATTCCGCTGTGGTCTGAATTGAAACCTGGCCTTGACAATTTTCTGTGTGGCATCCTTTCATTTCCCATTTTCAGTCTCTAGCCTTACATCTACATTAAAATAAAACAAAAAAATATTTAAGTCCCTGGTCCTTGTACCTCAGTTTTTGTATTCACTCTTTTTCAGTACTCCGTGGGTTTGCAAAACATCTAAAACTGATTTATGAACTTTGGTAATCTCAGATTCCATCAAAACACTTCTCATATTCAACTTCAGAAAAAATTTAATCAACAAGTAGAAGTACCATCACCAGTGTGGCTGTTGATGTGCTTTGGTAAAACCTGATAAAGCCAAAATAGCCATGAAATAAGTTATTGAGTCAAAAGAAAAATGAATAATGGAATGTAATTGACGTGTTCCTTCTAGTGTTAAAATTATTTGATATTTCATTAAAATTTTGTAAAGGACATACAGTTATATTTTTATATCTTAAAAAAAACATGTGATTTAATTTGATTTAGTTTGTTACATAATTTTCTGTATTTGTTTGTTTAGTTTTTAAGTTTGCCACTGAATAATCCTGGACCAAATCAGACCAAAATTAATCTCAGTCCCATATCAGCAAGATCTTTTCAAAATGGAGAGGAGACTTGTCAGGGTAGGCCCATAGAATTTTAATGGAAGTGCACTGGATTGTGGGAATGTCAGCTTTTTCTGTGTTATAATAGAAAAATTTGCTGTGATTTATTATTGGTTTGAATGGACGAGTTGGATAAAACACCTGCTTCACTCAGCCTCAGAGTTCAAAGGTTGCAAATGACTAAGCTTTAGTCCTCACATTTTCTGAAAGAGGTCAAGTACAAGACATTTGTGGTAAACATTGTGTACTTGGTTATAAATGTCTCCGATTTTTAAAGAAAAGTCTGAAATGTTTCCCAGACCTTCGCTCAAGTGAAAACATCTGTGTCAAATCAGAAAAAAAAAAACGTAAATCTTTCACTGCCGTAAATATTGACGTACCAGTTGATCCCAATGAACTCTCAAATAGTTTGTTTTTGTTTGTTTTATTTTATTAATATTTCCCCAGATGTTCCTATGTTAATGCATAACAAAGAAACGTAGCTTTAAAGGACACACAATATTTCCCCACTGGAAAAGTCAAACCACTTTATTCTCTTATTTTTCACACATTTTTGCATCTAATTTACAGGTTCTTAACCCAAAAAGACCCAATGATACTTTTGTGGTAATTCCCAAATAAATTTCTCTTTAAATTTATTTTTTTAAGTAATATATTGCCATTTATTTTAATATTATCTGAAGTATTTTATGTTTTTCCAGTAAAAATCATATATTGTCTTATATTTAATTCACTGATCATGTACATGTTCATTAAAGCTCAGATTAAAGTTGAGGGTTATTATATCAGAAAGAGAAAACTGAAGAAAAAGTGATTTTCTCAGCAAATACATCATGAACTGAACATAAACCAAGAGTTTTCATCAAACTCTGTGGGTTTTACTGGTGAATCAATGTTAAAGATGATGACGGTGTTTCCACATCCACTACAGAGCCTCTGAATGTCCAAATTGGTCATATCCGATGACCATAACAAGGTGACAAACTGTATTTTACACCAATTATTGACATGAATTGATAGGATTAGTGCAGGGGTGTTAAACTCATTTTAGTTCAGGGGCCAAATCTTCCTAATATGATCTGAGGTAGACCAGACCAGTAAAATAATAACATATAAATCATGTCTACTCCATACATTTATCTATGTTTTAGAGTGAAATTACAATCAGAAAACTTTACATTTACAATCTATCCTATAAGAAATGTGAATAATATGACTAATTTTGAAAAAAACTGAAACTTCTTAAGCAAAATAAGTGCAATTTTAGTGTATCATTTACAAAAGTTCATGGCAATACAAATACACAAATCATTTAGAAACAGGCAGAATATTGGTCCGATTACACCTGAGTCTCTTAAGATGTTTCAGGTTATTCAGTATATAAATACAAATATAAATGTATATACACATGTAAAAACATTTTCATGTTATTTTGACTAAAACAAAGAAGACTGAGAGAGTCATCATTATTTATAGGTTATTATGACAGTATTTTACTGGTTCTGATCCACTTGAGATTGAAATGGGCTGAATATGGAAACAAAACTAAAATGATTTTAATGTTCTTGATTGATAATATGCTGAGTGTATTATTTGCATTTCACATTTGGCCCCCGGGGCCGCATGTTTAACACCTGTGGATTAGTTAGAACAGTTATTAAACATTTTATATTAGTAGATGCTTTTGGTCACTGGTGGATGTTTGGATCTTTAAGCGATAAAACTTCAAAATGGGTTAGACAAGTAGAAGGGGAATAATAAACATGCTAAATATTAATATGTCTAATTTTTTGTGTCTGTATTTTAGATACGTAATACGTCATAGTTCTTTCAATCTAGCATTATCTTTTTTAGTGTTATATAAACAAACCTTTTTACAAAGATAAGGATCAAACAAAAAAAGCTAGTTACAATCAAATGTGTTTTGACAAATATAAATACTCTTCTGATTATATTCATGATCTCTTTCAAGAAGGTAAAACATTCAGCAGATGATGTAAATATAGATTCATACCTATAGATAGATAGATAGATACTAGATAGATCTGATCAACACAATAATCCACCAAAAGAAAAAAGTAAAGTAAGAAGGTTTTTGAGATGACTTAGTTCATCAAAACCATGAAACTGATTTGATGCACCCTTCAAATGGGATCTCACAAACCATTCAACTTTGTCAAAGTTACATGGAAAAGAGACACAGGCGGAGAGGTGTGGATGCAGTGGGACGGAGGTTTTATGAGACGGAAGAATGACTTGGAAAAGATTTTAGGTGCGCTTGGTTTTGTCTGCCTTGCATGCACCACAATCCACTTCTGGGAACATGGGTCTAAGAAAGAAGAACTGAGCACAACCCAAGCTAAACCATCCATACATATTCAATCTTGTGTCTTTTGCATATTCCACCCTGCCACCAACTCCCCGCACGCTGGGGAAATTTAAGGACTTGTGAGTTATTTGAGGTCACATTCCTCTGAAGTGAAACGTCTTCTGAAAGGACCAAAATGTAATGTGTTGCATTTTAATCTTTAATTGTTTATTCAAAGTGTCAGTAGCTTTGGATTTACTTTTGTACCCAATGTGTTTCTATTGAACACAGAGGTCCCGGAGTTTTCCTTTGACGGTCACAGTCTTGTGCACTACCAGTTGGCATCCCTCCTGCCGCCCCGTCGGACCTTTGTCCAGGTGTTGGTTCGGACTCGTAAACACAGCAGCACAATCCTCAGCCTGATTTCAAAGGAGCAGAATGAATACATACGACTGGAGGTAAGACTGTCCTTACGCTGCGTGTGTATGTGTGAGCATTTGTGCATTTTTTTTTTTTTTTTTATTACCATATACCCCCTACTATATCAGTGTAATACGTATATACAGTAGCTCTACCAGGAATTCCATCCATCCCAGATTCTTGTCCAACAGATTACTCGAAGATATTCACTTGATTCCTTTTAAAATTGACACAATCTTTAACCCTAATAGAGGTATAGTGCACAGTTTGATGACTGATTTTTTCGTTTTTATCTTTTTTATTTTTTATTTTTGCAAAGACTGAAAGTTAAGACTTGGTCTGAATGATATTTGTCTTGATTTGACTGAACTACCCCAAAAGGAGAGATACTCAGTTTCATATACTTTTACATTACATTTAGCAGATGCTTTTATCCAAAGCAACTTACAATAGAGGACATAAACATAGCATATATTACTTGCAAATACAAGGTGTACAGGAAATATACAGAACAGTAGGTGCGACTGCAGACTGGGGTTAGTAGGTTTTTGTTTGTTTTGTTTTTTTAGTGCTTTCACACAGGGTCAGGTTGAGTAGACAGACACACACACACACACACATCTTTAATTTCACATTTATAATGAATCCCTGGTTAGGCAGGGTATCAGTGAACAACACTTTTTTAATTTTATTGTCATGGAGACAGAAATCAGGCCCCCTTAATGTAAATCAATGCATTTGAGGGTTAAAAACGATTGTAACTTTAGGATTAAAAATAGATCATGTCTCCAGGAAAATAATGTGAGACAGTATCAGTGTCAATATAGTGGGTAATGTGGAATTTTTATTAAGTTAATGCAAATAAATGCTGTATACTGATTTCAGCATCCTGAATACAACTGTTTCCCGGTTTTGAGATACTCCGACAGTCACTGGGATACTATCACATGTATCCCAGTCACTGACAGTTTTGGATTACTAAATTGATGTAACAGAAATACAGTCATTAAAGCGAAACCATCTTACTATTAGAGAGACCAAAAGACTGAGGTTTGCCTTTCAGTAATAAAAAAAAAAAAAAAAAAACACATGCTTGGTCATTCACATGAAAAAAGCATTGGAAAGCTGAATGTTTCAAGTCCATACATTAAAAAAAAAACAAAAAAAAAACAGTACATTGGCTTCCCTAAAATACATTATATATAATCTTTGTTGTACATGGAGACAATGACAGAATAACAGCTGGAGGACATGTTTACCTGTTCATAGTTTCTCCCATTGCTGCAGTAGTTGAATACCAATCAGACAAATGCACAACACAATGTTAGTGTTTAGTAACGCTAAGTCTGGAATTAAACAAAGTGGCCTTGATTTCTGTTGTCACAGTAACTTTTAAGTTAGGCAGCAGCTACTGAAATGTCAGATTAAATTAACATGCTATGTTGTAAACATCACAGGCACAAATAGCAGCAGTAATGAGTGACTGGGATACTAGTATTTATCATGTAAACAGTTCTGAGTATCCAGATTTATGTCATGTCTGAATATGATCAAAACCAGGATAAGCCTCATAAGAAGAATATTAGTGCATGTAAATAGAGTCAATGCAACGTCCTCTAAACACAGGGAAACACATGCATGCATGGAACTGGTTCATCTAGAAAGATGCCAAAAACTCCTAGTACCCAAATTGTCTTGCATTTAACTGAAAATGTGCCAGAGGGGTAAACAAATATTGCTTGGCCAGATTCCCTAAAACATAATTGACCATAATGAAGGAAAAAGTTCAAACTTTAAGCTGTACTTATTACAAGCAACAAAAACATATTTATTTAACATAGATTTAATCTTCTTAAACTGCTGCCAGGGTCCCACAATATTAGAAAATAATATGGAATATCTTATTAAGGCAAAGTGAGAAAGGCAAATATATTCCCTTAAATAAAATTGGTTTTCTAATCAAAAACATAATTAACAAGGTCAGTTTTTGGTTTTTTTTGTTTAATTTTAGAAAAAAAAAACAAAAAACAGGACAATGTTTTGTTTGTTTTTTTTAAATATTTGTTACACATTAGTTATTATTTTTGGCCAAAAATCAAGTAATCATGTCTTTTTCAACAATTTAGAACCATGCAGTATTTTTTCCTGCCGTCTTGTCTGTCAGCGCTACAAAGCAAAACAGCATCAAGTCATTTTCTCTTTGTCTTATACACCTCTTTATGAACGTTATTTATTTGCTGTTGCATGAAACCCAGCAGGTAAAACAGATGGTTGTAAACCAAACGGATAATGAAGACAGTGTGCACTGTTTAAGTAACAGATATTTTCTCCTCAAATATTCCTGTGAAACTGTACACAGTTTATCAGATGTGTCTTTAGAACTGAACAAAACTACTAGATTCCCCTCCAAGAACAGGTGGATGATACACATTCAACAGAGGGTTTTGATGATATTTTTTATACAGTTTACATGAAGTAGAATATTCACAAATTGTAGCATCATCATCTACCTCAAGGTACATCAGAGCGCTTGCATGAGGCGTAAAACCAGAAAAGATGGAACATCTCTCTAGACCAAAACACAGAGCTCACTGTCATGAGTCATTGTTGTCAGCAGAAAGTGTTGAGTAGTCAAGAAGGGTTGTTGTTGTTGTCATTATTGAGATGATGATAATAGATAGTTAGTTCTAAGAAGATCCTGGCATTGTCAGCTCTCAGCTCTTCTGCTTGTGGAAGAAGAAAGATGTTGCAGGTGAAAACTAAGTAGATGATGTCATGGAACGAAAGAAGTTCATAGACAACAGTGACTGGCACTCATTCAGATACAATATGAGCAATGAATGGTCCATTATAGACGACAGTTGTGTGACGTTCCTTAGCATAGCTGTATTTACTGATTCACTGGTTAAGGGCTACCCCTCTGTTATGGATCCAGTGGTAAATCAGCAAGGAGACTGTATTAAAGTTTTTCAAATGGGTTTTATTTACTCAACAAAAGTCTTAATGACACACAACTGGTCCAAGAACAGAAAGAAAAAAACCTCTCCCATAATGAGACACAGGACGAACATATATACTGGCTTGGCTAAACCATAGAACAAAAAAGGGGAAACCAAAATGCAGCCTCTAATACAACTGAATACCAAGACATTTAAATGAAACCCAAAATCCCCCCATGATGTCATTGTCCATGGAACAGTCCTAACGAGAGGGCGGGACTATTAAAGGCTGCTGCACCCTTGGCCACGCCTTTTTCCCCATGAGGAAGGACTCCACCACACACAGTGTAAGTGTAAGACAGTGTAAGATTAAAACACCAAATTAAGCAAACTCTATATGAAGTGATTAAATATGTTTGACTGTATCTGAAATGACCAGAGGGTAATGATCAGACCAAGCAGCTGGAAATGAGAATATGGTGTGTAAATGATAAACTAATGAGGTGGATATGTGGTCAAATCATCTCAGTGTGGCTGGATCCACCACACCCTCCACCAATCAGATTGGTCCGACCGAACCACCGGGTAGTAGCCGATTATACATGTTGAACTGGCTGACAAGAATGGCGACGGCATTAATGACATGGAACACGCTAATCAGATTCATGTCACTGACCTCACCAGACTGCCCAACCATGTCCGACAGCCGAAAATCAAGTTTGTGTGTCTTCATCTTTATAGTCATCTTCACATTTGTATGCAAAAGATATGAAAATGAAATGCATCTGTTTGCTTTCACCATAGACTGTATTCATTCACTACACAGCGGTGTTGAGTTAGGCTAAATATTTTCTCACAGTACATGGATTTTTATTTAAAAGGCAAATTCAAGAGGAAATGCGTTATTTATAATATTAAATTTGACGTCACTGGAATATGTGGCCAGTGTTCCATCTTGGCTTGTGCTCTTTGAATATTATCAGTATTTTAAGTGCATTTTCTCTTCCTCGTTGTCCATACACAGTGCATTTGAAGAAGAAGCTGATTTGAAGTAACGTTTTAGTAGGTATAATTTGGACTGACGTTGAAAGCTCGCTGCCAGGTCTGAAAACACAGCGGATTATTTTGTTATTTGTCTTGAAGGCTTCATTTCTTCCTTTTATTCTGCTCACACTTGCATCGCTCTTCTGTGTTTGTTTGCTCCCCCCACCCTCTCTTTGTTTTGTTTTCCCCCCCTTTTCCTTTCACCCCCAGCATCTTTTCTGCAATCATTCCGTGTCATTCCATAGGCCGATCCGCTCTCCGTTTCTCACCCCACACTGCGACCACAGGTATTGATCAAACATCAGCGTCTAAAATGATGATGATTATCCCTAACACAGCTGCCGTTACAGCGCTAACCCTCCTCTGATCCCCGTCTGTCATCCATCTGCCTCTCGCTCCTTTCTATCCATCCCTTTGTTTCCTCTCACATGTCACGGTGCTCCTTCAGAACAGACACATGTAGAGTAGCTTCACATCATTTACTCACCATAAATAGTGAATTCTTTCCAGGGTGCAGTCAGAATTAAAATAAATAAATAAATATTCCTATGAAGTAGCCCCCCCTCAGTGAAACACTGGAACCCCTGCAATGTTCTTTGATATAAATATAGCCATGCTTCCTTATAGGATTATATTTTCCTCTGTAATAGTTTACTGTTTGCTTTTAATCAGAGGAAGAAATTGGTATGCGTTACTCTTGGCTGGTTGCAAACTCAGAATGTGCACAGCTCTTTGTCTTTGCCGTTTGTGTGTGACTTGAATTTGAACAATATAGTTAGTTAAAAATATTAAAGTAGCTTTGTTCTAAGCTACTTTTTTTTTCTCTCTCCTGCAACACTCTATCTTTGTCTCTTGTATTTTCTTTCCGGTATTTCAGTCCTGATGAAGATGAAATCTTGCAGTCCACAAAGACAAGTACTTATAAATTATTTTTTTATTTATTTTTTTTTTCTACTTTTAGTAGCTACTACTTGAAAGGCTTTTTTTTATTTTATTTTTTTTATTTGGTGTACTTAAAAAAAAACAACACACACACACTTCAGATATACTGGGATTAGCTGAAGAGTCTACTCATTAAAAAAAAAATTCTACCAAATACAAGTACAATGATGGTGAAATTGTAATTGTTTCCAGCTTTCTGAATCCCAAAACAGCAGCAAAAATGAAGAAAAAATACAATAATATAAAGGTCTGCAACCTTTGGACAGTATTTCACAGCTTTCATCCATGCAAGTAAAATAACCGCAGAACTTCAGTGAGACATAATAAACCTTTTTTTTTTCAGGTCTTTGGCTTCAGTTGAAAACAAAACTTCCTATTTAAAGACGATTCATTTTCACATCATTGCATGTGTGGTTTCATTTTGTGGGTGTTTTTTCTTTCTTTAAGAAACCAGAGAAATGCGAGAACTGTTACTTTACAAAAAAAAAAAAAATCAATTTCAAACATAGGACTGAAATTCAAGGTTCAGTTTCTTTGAATTAAAAACTTATTTTTTTATACAGACACCTTTTGGAAAAAAAAAAAAAACATGTCCAGACTCATTTCTCAATTGGAATCAATGCAACTGTCTAAAAAAAAATAATAGATCAACATTTTGCCATGAAACAGAAGTATATAAACTGGTTAAAAGTGGCGTAAACAATACTTCCTTAAATGTATTATTATAGCTCCTAATGTGTACTATATGCTAATGCTAATACTAATGGTTATACTATGTATGTAATGAGATGGGTATGATCCAAATACCACATTTTTCTGCAATAGGCATAAAGCAAGTTAACAGTAAATAAAAATTAACAGAAAAGGAGGTCCATGCACAAATACGAGAATAAAACTAATGACAGCTGTAATTTTTCCATTTCAGAGTTATGAGCATCTCTTGTGTACACATTTAGGTCCCACAGTCATTAAATATGAGCTCAACCAATAATGCTGTGGAAAACATTCTTCATAAACAGATTAATAAATAAAATAAGGGCTCATGTAGTGAAGAAACAAATAATTTGAACTTAACCAGAGACTCATTACTTATTGTGGTTCTACATATTTTCCAAATTCTGTAAATATCTCCTCTGGGTCCACTGTGATGTGCATGCTCAGAAGAAAAATAAAACAGAAAAACATGTTTGTCTGTGAGTATGGATCTGTACAACAGATAGAAAATAAAGGTCAAAGTTCCTTCAGTGATGCTGATGACAGGGTTGTGTTTATTTGGGTGTTTGGATGAGCAGTATCAACAATCTTTCTCAGGAATGACTTGCTCCGTCTTTAATTATACCTTAAGGAAATGGAGAAGTTGGAGAAGCTTTTCCCATTGACCCTCAAATTTTGTGAATATAATTAGCACATAAAAACTAGCCTAATGGAAAAATGACAATTTCGCCAAAACTCTCTCTTTTTTTTTTACTGAAATCGGTATATCACAGAATGCAAAGAACTGCAAATAGTCACATGAATAAAAAAAAAAAAAAAAGATGTTGACAGACGTTACAAGTGAAGAAAGGTTTTAAATAAACATGGCGCAGTATATGTGGATACACGAGGAAACCAAATAATTTTTCAATCAAGCACGGAATAGAGGCGTAATATATAACAATAATAAATATATCTGTAAATCAACACAATATTTATTTTCATCGCCATGTTTATGGTTTATGGAATGACTTCTTTATAAATAAACAAATCATTGCATTTGTGATTTAATGGGAAAACTGATATTTCACACTTGTGTTTTCTTTACATTTAGTAAGTATCAGTAAAGTTTTGCACAGATGTCCAGTGAAAAAGCCACTAGTGAGGCTAAATGTAGATGCTGCATTAAATCAGACAGTAACTCAGACAAGACGACCCTGAAACACATCCAAGAAAAAGGGAAGAATGCAGGTTTTATGGATGAAAAGAAACATGATCATTAGCTGAACTGTGTTTTTTTTTTTCCGTGGCAGCTTCCAAATAATTTTTTCTTCACATTTAACCCTTTGAAAGTCATTTATTACCATTCATTCTAATGTTATGTATATGAATTTTTTCAGTGAATGAAGCTATGTTTCTACATTTAATATAATAACCATGTATTGGTTTATAAAAGCTATGAATACATTTGAAGGTTATTTTATTATGCATAATTTTTTCAACGACATATATCGTTAACTGAATGCGAACTTAAGTATTTCCATTCACTGTCATTTGCTATTCAAAATATAAAAGTCTTTGTGATTAAATGTTGCAGAAATTAATGTTCACTACGGAGGTTCTGAATGTCCAAATGTGTCACATGTGCTGTCAATGAAGAGCTGAGAGACTGTATTTTACCTCAATATGTCCATGTACTGATGGGATTAGAGGAGCAAAATGGGTCAAAGGTTTTCTGCCGCGTGTATTCCATTACTTTAGTGGTAATGTGTAAAGTTCTACCGTGGACTTTATAACATTTTTTGTGGAAAAAAATGTCCTGGTTAACAAGTTTTTAACAAGTTTCAAGCCATTCTAATGTAGCATAGAAAGCCTGCGGGAAGACTGGGCTCAATTTTCACCAGTTCTCAGGAATATTCAACATGCTAATCTGCTTGATTCTTATTGGCTAGCTGTTAGACAATGAGACTGCTGTGATGGTACCCCCCCCCCTCCACACACACACACACACACACACAAAAAATTAAAAATGGGCTCATTGTCACTTGTTGCTTGTTGAAAATATAAAAGACAGTTAATGCAAATAAACTCGTTTGTACTCCTTTAGTCCCTCAACCAATGAGAAAGTAACAGTAAACAGTACAACAGTAAAATCAATAATGATACTGGAATTATTGAATTCTTGGCAATCTCATCCCTACCTACGGACCTAACGTATTGAAAAAATACAAGTAAAAATGTTCTTGTGTGGCAGGGCACCTTTAGATATGTTCGATCAGTTGATGCTTTTGGTCATGTTTTAGTTTGGGATGTAAACATTAGTGTTTTTTATTTGTATTACCGTATTTTCTGGATTATAAATTGCTCCGGAGTATAAGTCATACCAACCATAAAATGCAAAATAAAGAAGGAAAAGACATGTATAAATCGCACTGGAGTATGTTGGATTTTTTGGGAAATGTATTTGATAAAATCCAACACCAAGAACAGACATGTCATGTAGAAAGTCAGTTATAAATAAAAATAGAATAGAGAACAACAGGCTGAATAAGTGTACGGTATGCTAACGTTACATGACG
>JAPSES010000001.1:17376156-17391631 GCA_029822895.1 Maxillicosta whitleyi
TTCAGAAAAGTCCATGGAACTGGAGCTCTGCACGCTCACGTGTTCCGCCATCTTGGAAAACTAGGTCACGATGAATAGTTGGTAATTTCCGTGAGGTGCTCGATCAAAACAAACACGTGAAGCTCTGATCTGCGAATTTAGCGCACTGTCGTTGCCAAAAAGTTGGTTCAACTGTTGAAAATGATCAGATTGATAATAGTCTTTTTATAGGAATTGACACGAAGGCTTTTGAATTTATGACATTTTGAATTTCCTACCTTTTGTGTCACTTTAAACCCTGTGCCATTTGTTTTTTAGTGCGAATCATTTCATTGTAACAGAATAATAAACAATGCATTAGCTGATAATGGAAGCTTCATTCATATAAATCCAAGTTATGATCAGAAAACAGCATAAGACGACACTCATAAGCATCTGTTCATAATGTGACCTTTATCTTTTTTCTCTTTTTTTTTGTTCAGTGAGTTCTTCTTCTTATCTGCTTAGTGTTAGTGCTGCAAAGTTTGTCTCTTTGGTTTGTTGTTTTGTTAAATTATTCATGACAGATGCTGGTCTCAGAGTGTCAGCTTGTTTTAGATATTTGTTCATTTAAGTGCTTCTAGTTTGAGTTGTGTTTCTGTTTGGTCAATCTTTTAGCTGATGGTCCTCTGGTTACCTTGATGTGCATATTGCTACAAAGGTTGTGTAACATTACCATGGCAACAAAGATGGAATTGTGGCTGGTTGTAAGAAGCTACATACAATCTAAAGATGTGCCACATGCAATGTTCTCAGGTGATTTATTGTATCAAAGTGGACGACGAAGAATACAGAAGCCTGAACTGTGATGCACGGTTCCAATTACAACAAACGCTTCTGAATGCAAATTTAAAACAAGTCCATGGCTGCCAGGGTCGTCGTCTATGCAACACCAGTAAGAGAATGGCTCCGGATGTGGACGAGCTGGTCCGATGAGCTGGACATCTGGGGATTCTGGGAGAAGGACCCAGTGGAATCCAGTGTGTCATGTACAATGACAGTCACAGGCAGTTAATGCACACCGCCATAATGAAGCAGAGGAGTGGTCCGTGTCACATTTCTGTCATAGAGCTGAACAACAGGCAACCTGAGGAGATTCTTTATCCCCAGAGTCACTGAGTTCTTCAGCTACAGAGGCAAGGGTGGGGGGGGATTGAATCCAGCAATCTGCTCTCACTTGCTGCTTTTGCTCTATTTTACTGTCTATATTGTGCATTCAGTCTCTTGGGAAATTATTTATCTACTCTATCTTACTTAACAATCACCTTTTTTAGCATATTAACATCAGTTCAAACGAGACTGTGCTGAGTCTGCAGCGTTTTATATACATTATACATAAGATTTATTATGCACCTATGTCTTTTTTTTTTAATTATACACTGATCTCATATATTGCAAGAAAATTTGGCAATTTTTTTTTTCCAATAATACATACAGTACATTGTGTATGAAAACAACATCAGCATAAACATTTCATGTGAAAGTTCTGTTTAACTTTTTTTTATCAGCTGGGCATCTATTTTTATTTTTTTTTTAATTTATAAGGATAATTTTTGATCATATAGACACAACTTATTAACATGTTATTGCATTTGCATTGCATTGCATTTTTTGTTGGGGGGTGGGCATGGACATGCTAAACTCATGTTCCAAGTTCATCATAAATGATTACCTAACACATGAACTGAAGTAGTAGCTTCTATTTACTTCCTGTAAACACTACTGTATAAATACGCCTTTTGCTTCAGAGCATAAATTGTTCATTAGCTCTCATGAAATATGAACACATACAATATGTCAACTCTTCAGTGATATTTACGCCATAAACTAGTGTATCATTCTAAGTGTAATATTTAGTAGTGATCTTAAGTCGGTATTTATAAGCACCAACAAATCCCCAGAGACCAAGACTCATCTCTGATGTCATCAAAATGTACAGCCTGGAGCTGGTCCATAGACATTGAATGGGATACTGAATTAATGAGCTCGTAAAATGTTTGTTTGAGCTGTTACACCCAAATGAGCTTTTAATTACAGTGGTGCTTTCTGAAGTGAGGCAGAAAATGTGCCCCTGTCTGCATAAAATCATCCTAGTTATTGCCAGTGCAGCAGTCAGCATTTTCATCTCATCCACTTGTCTATTGAGGTACATGTGTGGAAGATAACTGATTAAAGGACAGTAATGAACTGTTTTTTTGTTGCTTTGGTTAACAGTAAAAGACATTGTTTTCCTTATATAATGTTTATTTAGTCTTTTAATGCTGTAACTGTGCAGTTTCATTAGCATCATACTCTTTATTCCCTGCTTTTCTTGACAAGCTATGATCTGTACAGCATTTTGTTAAAGTTTTTTTTTTGTTTTTAATCTAGTCAGATCTGTGCTCATCTACATCTAAGTGAACCGTATCATGCAATTTATGATTGTTTTCCCTCTTGGCTTTTTTCTGTTTGTTTCCCTCTTGCTTTTCTTTCATGTTTTCTTTACTGAAACCAATCTCACTCTCTACCTCCCTCTTCTCTGCCTTCCCCCTTTTGCCCCCTTTCACCCCGTCATGGCAGATGTCCACCTGGTCACATGATCCGCGTAAATGGGACAAGGAAGTCCTGCGTGTATACCCTGTGCGCCACGCGGCCTTGTCACAGGGGGACCTGCGTGGCCCAGTCGCCCTCCAAGTTCACATGTCACTGCCCGGAGGGTTACAGGGGACGCCACTGCGAGACGACACTTGCCATCTACAGGGAGGACGTTGGCTTGAGCTTCAGCTCCCTCTTCGCCATCTGTATCTGCTTCATGGCCTTGCTAGGTAAGTACGGCACAACACAGCCTGTTATGTATGAAATAACTCCAGTGTATTCAAAAGGGGTGATTTTGATTGTGGTCATGTTTGCTTGTGTTTAAGTTTGCAGCAGCACTTAGAACAATGCAATGGAAAAGATGAATTAATATTAACATAAATATTAGAAATGGCTCTTTATTCACGCTTTAGGTAACAGCGTTATTGTAGGAGAGTAAAGAGTAAATGCAGACTCATGCAAAATTCACATCAAGTACAACTTCTTGCGCTGCCTTAAAGTGTTTTCCTTTTTTTTTTACATTTTAATATACACGCTGCCAGGCACAGCAAAAAAAAAAAAAGAAAAGAAGAATCTAAACATGAACTTGGACATTATAAAATCCTACACTATGTTCATGTATTTTTGCCTCATTCCATGGGTGCCAGCTTTTCAAAACTATCTTCCACTGTCTACTATTGAACTCCCAATAACCTTAAAAATATTGACTTAAAATTACATGACTGGTGGGAGTTGTTGTTCCACAGCAGTTGTCGATGCAGAACTCCTGTTTACAAAAAGGTGATGTAAGTTTTATTCACTCATTCCTTTTCAGTCAAGTAAATGGGATATGATGATACGTGGTGACCAGCTGATAAAACCCATTACACTGGATAATATAATGGTTTTTGCTGAATTTGAACGTTGCTGGAAAATGCTGATATATTCTACGCATGATGTTGTCCACAGCTGAACATTACCTAGAAAAAGAATAGAAAATTCCTGCCAAAAAAAAAGCGAGTTGTAATAGTAGTATACAAAGGTGAGGAACCATGGAAAAACGATGGTAAAAAGTACATTTCGGAATCCCCGTAGGTGTCGTAATGACCCGGATCACTCAGGGGAAGGTGAGGCCAGTCTGCAAGTTGACTCAGGTCTAAATATGTTTTGTTGTGCAGAATCCAAAGTTCAAATATACTCAAATACTCACACAAAACTGACAAAAACAAAACAACACCACAACCACACTGCAACCCCCCCTCCTTTCTTTGTATCTGTCTCTTTCACAGTATCATAATACGGTACCAGATGTTTCTAATGATGTAATTGATGTTTCTTTGGTAATGAGTATCCTGCAGTGTTTAGTCCCTATAGGCTTTATTTACAGTGACGTGGGTATACAAAAACCCCAGGGTGGATATCGACTAACGGGCCCTCACAACACACCACTCTTGTTTGTTTGTAATAATTACCATATTAATATTAGAGTAGGCTCCACATTAGAATATCCCTGCATCCTGCTAAAGCCTCATCATGTTTGCTCAGATTTGTGTTTTGGTTAACAAAAAAAAAACAAAAACGTATTAATGCGTTAGAGTGTGTCCTCATTGTCATGACTTTTCAAACTGATGGAGATGTCAGCTCACAGAACACTGCAGTGATCAATTTCCTTCCCTGTTGCCAAAAACTATTGGCAGTTTATTCCCAACCCTTTAAGCTTGGACAGGGATTAAACGGATAAGTACAGTGAAATAGAGCTTCCATCATGATCCAGTTCAATTAGGGCCTAAGCTGGCCTTCGGACCTGAAATAGCCCAGTGTTAAAGCAATGAATAAGGTTTGCATTGACAGGGGTTTGTAGCTTAAGGTGGTGTTGACACATTAAAGAAATAAAACCTAGAGAGCCCAGTTTGAGGCACATATCTTTTATTTTAAGGGCTTCACAAGTATTGTTTATAATGCTGTACACGTCTGTAAAGTTGTCCCAGTTATAATTATCTTATCTTTTTATTTTTTGCATGGCGAACAACAGAAATAAATTATGCAAAGTGATGCACCTGGAATCCACAATTGGCTGCCACAGCCAGGCATCCCTGGCAGTCCTTTGCTTTTAGTTTAGTTTTTATTTATTTATATAGTTTTTTGCTGGCGTCTTCTGCCTTTGCACCTCTGCTGCAGTAACAGACTGGACTCATCTATATATTGGAAGAGGCAGTATGAAGGCGGCCAAAGAACCAACACACAGGTCAACAGTGGAACAAAAAAAAAAACTATATAAGGATAACAACACAAAGACGGAAACGTTGCAGCTGACAATTCCACAGTGAATAAAGAAATGCAAAGATTTTCATCAGTATTTGGGAAATTTGGAGGAAGTCATAGTGTCGCTTAGTGGCCATAATCAATTGATATGTACCTCTATATTTAGCATGAATGAATTTGGAATGAGTTAAAAGTGGCTTCTGATCCTTGGTTTTAGCAGTTACTAATCATTAGATCACTAAATTTAACTTAACAGACACCTTAACTTGAGCAGACAGGAGCTGAATCGCTGCTGTGAGGGGGACATCAGTGTATATTAGATGACTAATAAGAACGTCCCCTACCATTCTTCCAGTTTTACAGTCCATTAGCTTTTAGAAAGATCATCCATGTACTAATTGAGGAGAACAGGTGACAATATTCCACTTTGTCAGGCCCCATTTCTCATAGTTTCCATGGTTTGACTTGTGCCAAATCCTCCTCAAACGTGTGTAGGTATTTTATAACTACATACATAATTTATACAGGCTAATTTTTGGGGTGTGTATGGACATTTTAATCCATAACTATTTCAAATCATCATGAACGTGGATACAGCTTAGTATACAATAATTTTCACCGTTAGATGTTTTTTTGGAAGCTACACAATAGCAAAACCCTTGACTTTCATTTGCATATCCTTTTGATAATAAATACAACTGGATATTATGGCTTGATGCCAGGCATGCAAAGAAGCTAGTTTGGGTTGTAGGCTCGCGTTTTTTATTAAACAAAAGGCAGAAAGTTTTACGAGATGCCACAGGTCACTACGATAGTGTAGTTGCTAAACTTCTGCGATAGTACCGTTGAAGCTCCTCCTCTTTTTAGTGGGTGGATGGACTGCAACTTAATGGTCCGCTCGTCTAATGTTTAAATCTGCCCATTTTTCCTGTGTCTGTCAGCCTGTTTTTCTGTTGAATATTCATCTACCTTTACCTTTAGGTCTGTGTTCGTATTCCTGAAGGATCTGCTGCTGAGAAAGTGCCTCGGGCACAGCCATACACAAACAATGTGTTGTCAGTACAATGACATGTTCCCCTTGTTTAATTGAGGACAATACAATGGAACAGTAAAGAACAGTACGAGACAGAGTGTGATACAAGGGAACATAACAGATCAGAGAAGGCACAGAATAAAGCAGGACACAGCGCAATACCAGAGGAAAACAAGAGGGAGCTGAAAAGATTACAAAGAAGAGGGAGAATACAACACAGAGTCAGATCAGAAGGCAAAGGAAGAGATATGCAAGTCATGAGAAGGATGGTTTCAATGTCACGCTGCTGCCGGCCATGTATGCTCGTCTCATTGGTGATTCAGGGGAGGCCGTCCTTCGCATCCAGACACCAGACAGACACAGTTCAAATGATCATTTCGCCGCTTTTTCTCCTCACCCCCATTCCACATGTCCAGCCTCAAACTGGGCTTCGGGCCTCACATTAAATGCAACATTCGACCTTGATCCTGCTGAGGTTTACTTCTGTTTTAAGTGTTAATTACTTGATTTGTAGGCGTATACGGTACTGTTTACCCAAACCTGCAGAAATTGAGATCAATGCTCCAGGGGCTTTGGTAGCAATTTTAATCGGTAGAGTATTCTGTGCTCGATCGGTCAAGTGTTCCTCTCTCTGAAATTTAAGTAGTAGCAAGAGAGGCCTTTAAAGGGAAAAAAAAAATAACCTTCATACTCATTGTGCAGACCCCAAATGTTTGACTAGCAAGAACAAAAGGAGGGCAGTAATTCTCTTGACGCAGTGCTGAAGAAAGATGGGCTGGTCTTTAGAGTATGTTATGATTGGTGAAGATTAAAGACAGAATCCACTCGAAACCAGAATTCACATTAGTTCATTCCCTTTCATCTTATTGTCCAATCACAGTGAAGTTTGGAAAGCAAAGATATATACAGCAGCAAAATCTGACATATTGTAGCGATGACTCAAATAACTTTAAGCCTTTAATCATAGCGGAAATGTGTTCAACAGAAAAACACTGAAAACTCAACACAATCTGTGGCGTTTTTGACGTTCTTCTGTCATGTCCAAACCAAATGAAAATAATTAAAATTCACAGGACAGAGCCAGTGATATATGCGTTCTATTAATGTAGAGGAGTTGATGCCCCCGGTCTGAACGGTTTCATTCAAAGAGGACTCATGGAGTTGCTCTTTTCCTCTTCCATTGATTGGATTGGGAGACTGCAGACCCACTGATGGTCCCTGGAGTGTTTCCTTTGGGTTTGAGAGTTCAGAACAGAGTTTAGTTGGGAAATGTCAGCATGACTGCAAACCCAGTCCAGCCTGCTCTCTCCTGACAGTATTAATCATTAATAACGTGGCTGTTTAAATTTATCATGTAGCTTGAATATTGATTTGGCTCTGACTGATGTGAATTCATTTATTCTGTTTGACTGTTTTGGCCTGAACATGTTTGTAGCTATGTATAAATATTACCCTCTTTTGACATCCACCTTAGAGTACTGGTACTTTTTTGTATTGTCTCCTATCCCCACATTTGCTTGTTAAAACTCAGGGTTTTATTCTTCTTCAACTGGTTCACAGAAACAACAGTGGTATTAATTATTAATTAAGCCTTCAATCACTATTTATTACTATTTTTCTCATTTTCAAAACAGATTTGAAATGATATTTTCACCTAAGGATTATAGGTTAAGAAAGGAAAACATCACCCATCATTATATAATAAGATGGAATAATTCACATATATAGCGATTAACAAATCTGCCCGTCCGTCTCTGTCCATTGTCAGTTTATTTGCAACCATTACACTTTTTTCTTTTTTTTTTCATCAAACACGCCAATTTACCTGGTGTTACCAGTCAAACTAAGGTAAAATGACAATCCAGGACAATGTTAATACACTGGAAAAAAATCAAACTCTAAGTGTGTTTTTTCCATTTCTAGTCAAAATATCTCATCAAACTTAAAATAAGACATAATTACCTAAAGAGTAACTTTTCAGTGAGATATAAGAACTTATTTTTAGACAATAGATCTTCAAAATCTTATTTCAAGAAATCTTACCAAGATCATTTTCACTTGTTCCATTGGCATTTTTTTTTTTTTTTTTTTTTTTTTTTTTTTTTTGTGGCTTAATTCAGGATTTATTTATTTATGTTTTTCTTAATTCATGCAAAAAAAATAAAATAAAATCTGCCAATGGAACAAGTGAAGATTATATTATTATAATTATTATGTATTATGTATTATATATATATTATATATTAATACTTATGTTATACTTGTATATGTATGTTTGTGTAGGTTCTTTTCTTTTCCTGTTGAACTGAGAAAAACTACCAAGAAAAATATGTTAACAATACAGACAAGTACTTTTTAATTTATGGGGGGGGCAAGGGTCCCCAAAAATCATTGAATTTTATGCAACTGTTACAATGTAGCATCAAAACTACGCAGGGTGTATTTCAGTGAAAAGACTCACAACTATATCACATTTAACATATCCTAAGTGATTTATCACCATTTCTTATTCTATTATATTGTGCATTTTTCAGTGAAAATCAGGTATTTTGTTGTATATAATTTACTGATCATGTCGATATCCTTTAAAGCTCAGAGGAAACTCATGATTATTATATCAAAATACAGAAAATGGAAAAGAATGTGTCTTTTTCAGGAAAATAGATCATTAGTTGAAGATAAATGTGTCTATATCCTCTGTCATTTTTCAAACTACATGGATTTTACTGGTGAATTGCTGTTGCAGAAGATGACAGTGTATAGATCCAATCAGTGGATTAAAAGTAATTAAACATGTTCACCATTGCTTTTGTTTAGTGGCGATTATTTGGATTTTTGGAGGTTAAATACTGCAGAATATATTCAACCAGGAACACTTTAACCAGTTATTGCAGCGACTTCCATCTGTACTGTTCTTTAAATGTAACCTTACCTAAGTGATTTTTCATCTCTTATATAATATAATCCACTGCTTTTTGCATTTTTCAGTGAAACTCGGGTACTTTCTTATATTTAATTTACAGTTTCTGCCAATATTCATTAAAGCTCAGAGGAAACTCATGACTATTATATCAAAATAGAGAAAACAGAAAAGAATGTAACCTTAAATGTAACCTTACTTAAGTGATTTTTCACCTCTTATATAATATTATCCATGGCTTTTTACATTATTCAGTGAAAATGTGGTCTTTTCCTATATTTAATATACTGCTATAATGTCGATGCTCTTAAAAACAGAGAAAATTGAACTGACATCTTTGGTAAATTATATTATCTACATTATCTATAACTGCACATCTGATACCACTGAAAAGCTTTGGAGCTGCATTTCACCTGAATTATTTCAGTGTATTGATAGGATAAGTGGTTCAGTGGGAGAATTTGTTGCAGGCAGAAGCAAAGAAAGAAATAAAATAAAGAAAGATGTTTTTGTTGCATGTTATATAAAGCGGCCGAGAACTTAGAGTTAAAGTGTGACAGATCTTAAACATGCAAACTATGCAGTTTGGTGGTTGTGTGGAGATTAAAGAAGGGTATCAGATTAAGGCCACAGGTGTTGGTCAATGAGTCACATCCTGAATTTATCCCTACAATCTTCTCCGCCAGGGGAGCTCAGCAGTGAGTTTAGAGATTGCTGCATTGATTCTATCACACCAAGCAGCTAAATCATTCAAGGTGAAGATGTTTCCAAGGTTATCTTTGTGTATTTTTGTTTGAGTTTGGAGCTAGAGGGAACAAACAGGATGGCAGTGTATGATGGAGATTCAGAGTGCTGGCTTTAAGTTGACTTTCAAACAAGTGAGAGACACTTTTTTTTTTTCCTATCTCAGCCAGACACTCACCCACATATAATTTGTTGTATATTACTGCGTACATTTAGCACTTCAGCAGGACTGGAAGACCGTAGAGTGTCAGTGTTAGTTCTTAAATCTCATTTGTAAATCAGCAAAAACGTTAAATGATTAAGCTTTAGACAACTGAAGGATTTGGATTCTAGAAAAGTAGGTATCCATTATTTATATTTGGTAAATTGCAATGCTATTTTTATGATTGTAGTGCAAGGAATAAAAGGGAAATAAACATTAGAAGGATGTGTTTGAATAATGAGACAGTAAAGCTTTGATGAGTTAAAACATTAAGATCAATATAAGTACAGGTAGTCCTCGGGGTTACGAACGAGTTCCGTTCCTACGCTGTCGAAGTAACCTGAATATCCACATCAGTCAGAATTAACCCTTTAGTACCCCTAATTATCCTCGAAGTCTCCAAATAACTATCCAAACACATGTACTATGCTTCTATATAAGGACTTGCAGATGTCCGGCTGGAAGGAAATCGTCCTCTTTTCCTCCCAGATCTCACATTAACACCGTACACTGTCCATCACTGCCCTTGAAGCTTTAGAAAAGCGTTCCATATTGGGATCCTCTGCCTTGAATCATGCAATAGCCTGTTCTAGAAGTGAAAAGGAGTATGTACGTACAGTATACAGTACGTATGCACAGTAATGGCGTACAAGACTCCGGCATCGTAAAGTCAAAATAACGTAAGTCGGGTACGTCGTAACCCGAGGACTACCTGTACAAAAAAACAGGAGGTTTCTGCACGTGCATTTATACTGAAGTTTGACTGATTCTACAGGCTTTTAAGAGGTTTGTGCCATTTCAATTGCTTGTCTTTTTGCACGAGACGTCTGACTAAAACAGTCACATAAAAGCAAACACAGAAAATCAGTCAATAAACGTACAATGGCCACAAGCAAAACACAGTCAATTTCACTTAAATGATAAGAGCAAAGTCAATCTTTGCTGTGTCAGTGCTTCAAACAGCAGCGTTCAGACAGCACAGCAGCGAGTGCAGGGGCCAAACCCATTTTAATCCTGACTAAACACAGCATAGACAGCCCCTTATTGAGTGTTCCACCAGATCTCTTCATATTCTGCAGAATACCAAGATCTCTCCAGCTGAAAATACATTAATACCTACTTAAGTCATGTGGAGTTGGATGTTCTACTGTGGAGAGCACCAGCACTTAATGACCCACCCATGCAACGTAAGTCAAATGTAATTACAGGCAAGTGTGCTTTTTCTAGTCAGGGGAAGGGAAATAGCTCCTTCTAGTTTAAACAAAATAGTAGTTTAAAAAGGATATTAAGGAATTTCTTCAAATGTTTGAAAATGACCTAAAATCATCATTACTGTGTTACGGAGCTACTAAGTTCTGTCAAATATATATCACATAATCAGTTAATCTAAACTAAAAAATCTAATCTAAAAAAAGACAGAAGTATACCGCTGAATGTGTCTGATACAGACGAAAACTAAATAAACTATAAGAACATAGATGCAATGAGTTTTGTTGGATTCTGCCAAAGATGCCAGTGGATTGTACAGATATGACATGTACTTTATAAAGTTTCCAAAAGCAGCCAGACCACCATTCTGCTGTTATGATGCTGAACAAGACAGGTTAAAAGAAATATTTTAGAGATTAAAAGATTTTAGAGATAGGAACTGAAATTATGTGAACACTACTAGTGACACACTTAATGTGTCATAAATTCGTTGTACATATGTATAATATCATGATAACTTTTGTTATGATTTAGTGTTAAATAAGTACAATTTAATTGAATGATTGAATGATTGATTGATTGATTGTTTGTCTCCCTTGGTGAGGAAAACTAACACCACAAGGTCTTTGACTAAAACAGCAGAAAGTGACCAGATGGGATGTGAACCACAAAGAAACAAAGAAGTAATAAAGAAGGATATAGAAGTTGTTATTTTTAACCACTGCACTCAAGCTCTAAATAAAAAGAATGAAGTGTGATGCTTGTCTTGAAGTGGTTCTTCTACATGGGTGAGTTTGATTATGAGACTTATGAAGATATAAAGGTAGTACAAGAGGTTATTTGTCAGGTTGATGTTTGTCATGATCTGACCTTGTTTGGATGATTCCATACATGTATTTATTGCAACTATTGACAACTCAAACATAGAAACAGATGTGATTTGTGGTTTACTGTGGCTGTATTCTGTCTAAAAGGAGAGTTAAACTAATAGAGCTAGAATGTAAACTATCAGCTTATACAACATAGGTTTTTTTTTAAATTAGTTTTAGTTTGAAGAAGATAATTTGATGATACCAAAACACAAATATGTGTAAACAATGAGTTTTGTACTTTATTTAGTGAGTGATACAGTTCGTGGATAGTTTACACTGATTCATTTGTGGTTTTGGCAGTTCTAAGGCTACGTTCAGACTGCAGGCAAATATGGCACAAGTCAGATTTTTTTTACCCATATTCGACCTGTATCTGATCTCTTAAAGACAATTTGAACAGCACAAATCCGATTTTTTCAAATCTGACCCAAGCCACTTTCATATGGGGTCCTAAATCCAATACATATCCAATATTTTTGCAATACCCAGGTCGCATTTATCCAACCTTTACACTATTGAAATGTGACAAACATCACAATTCTGTGTCCCAGGTGCAGAGTGGTATATATATATAAAAAAAAAGAAAACATTTTTACTTCCATGAACACAGCGTGTGCCTCTTTTGTACATGTGGGGCACTTCAGGGTCACATTCTGTTCATACTCAATCTGATAGAAGTTACATTTAATGTGTGATATGAACGATCACACAAAAAAATATCTGAATTCACCAAAAAATCTAAACTGTGCTTGAAGTCCTGCTGCTGTTGACAGTTTACAATCCCTTCCCAATACTTGAAGTTTATTTTTTTCCTACATTTTAGACTCCACATTTTTCTTATATGTTGTAAAGATGCTCAGTTAGTCATGTTGCAGTTCACAGTCAATATTTGTAAAAAAAAAAAAATAGTGTTAATGTAATATATCTGTCACTATCATGGGGGCAACCATGGCCTAGTTGACTGAAGAGTTGGCTGGAGAGTCGGCTTATGACTGAAGGGTTGCCAGCTCAATTCCCTGGACTGGCAAAGAGTTGTTGGCTGATGTGCCCTTGAGCAAGGCACTTAAACCCCCCCATCTGATCCCCTGGTGCCTGTCACTGCGAGCCCACTGCTCCTAGCATGCAGTGTGTGTAATGCATGATCTAGTGAAGGGTTAAAGAGAGAAGACAAATTTCGGTGTGTGGTTTATGTTTATGTGTGTGACAAACTACCACTGACAAAATAAAGATTGTATTCTATTATTTTTTTAATGGCAGTGTACAGTATGACCCTGTGTGGCATCAATACAATAGAATCCTGTTAATATGGTGTACCTGTCAAACACACACAGTATATATCCATTTTCCAGCCAATACATACCTGTTTTTCTCAGCCCAGCTGTCAACATCAGATGTAGGTCATTTACCCGGTACAGATAGAAGGGTATTTTTAGTCTATTTTGTGTTGTTTCGTACCTATGACTGCACTGATTTTATGTCAGACTTTAAGGGTTCAGAAGACCAGACTGAAAGTTTTACCGTCTGTCGAATTACCGTGAACAAAGCAGTAAGAGTTTGGCACTTCCGACCACTACGAGATGATCACCGTGTTTTAACAGTTACGGAGGAAATGAGACACTTGTGGTGATGAAGATGGATGGAGCTGATGATGGCAAAACAGTCATGAAACTGAAATGACAGCTGAATGACAGCAGAGCCAGGGAACAATTTTGACAGATTTGACAGCTCACAAGTGATCAGCTCAAAGCGGGTGTCTTATGTTGAATGAACGGAGATGGAAATCAGCTGATTGAGCTCCGAGATGGTAGGAAATTGTGCTTGAGACTTAGAAAGCCTGCACAGGGAGATTCGTTGAGCTTCATTATTGTGGCTGACACCCCCAGCGTATATGCTGCTGCTGCTGCTGCTGCTGCTGCTCGGCTAATGTGCATGTTCCTTTGAAGCTCGGACGAACTTCTTTTTCGCCTCTGGAAACCCTTGGACCAAATGATTATTCTAATTGCATGTTTACTGATAGGATAACATAAATGAATGTGTTTACGCAACTAACATTAGCCAAGTTTATTTTAAAAACGAGCATTTGGGGATCTTGTTAGTGTAATTCTTGGTCAGTATTCTATGACTCCAACTAGTGTCAATCACACCTGTCAGTTGAAAACTCAAACACCAAAAGCCTGAAATTTTATACATGATGCAACATGCAAGCAACATGTTATATCTCTAGAAATGATATTTAACCCATAAAGACCCTGTACTGCTTTTGTGGCAATTCCCGAATGATTTTTTTTTTCTGTATTTCTAACCTTTCTTAAGTGATTTATCACCATTTCCTCTAATATTTTGCTTTGTATTTAGCACTTTTAAGTGAAAATCAGTTATTTTCCTTTATTTACTGGACTGATTATGTAGAATACTTATGAAAGCGCAGACTAAAGTTGAAACTTCTATCACCCAAAACAGAGAAAACTGATGAAAAACAGAATATTTTTCAGAAAAATCTGTCATTAACTGAACATAAACCCAGTGTGTCCATCCACTGTCATTGATCAAACTCCATGGGTTTTACTGGTGAATCAGTGTTGTAGAAAATGATGGCGTTTCCATGGTAACTACTAAACCACTGAACATCCGAATTGGTTATATCTGATGACTATGAAAGACGACGAACTGCATTTTACACCAGTTATTTACATATATTAATAGGATTTGTGACATTTTATGATGTTTGGTCATCGATCTATGTTTGGGTGTTGATGGTTAAAGTAAACACTTTTATTATGAATCTCCCATGTTTGCAGTTATTCATTAGGAGTGAAAATCATGTGTTCTTTCTCTGCAGATGGTGGGTTTCACTTCATCTCCCAGTTCACTTGGAATGAAATTAAGGCTTTTTTTTGTGAGCCATTTAATTAATGCCATTTCACCTGGACTTTTGTCAAAAAATAATTAAATAAAAGGCATGTGATTATTATGTGAGAGGGAACATTATGTGTTGGAAAAACGTCCATCTGCTTCATCACATTAGTCAGTAATGGCCACAAATGGATGATGAACTTTGTCTGTTGTTTGGAAACAAAACAGTGGATGTTTTCACTGATTTCTGTAAGAGCTTTTATGCTCTTGTAAAACATTTGTTCTATCCAAACTCAGTTTCTCCATCAACTTTTTTTTTTTAGCAGAAGAGACCTTTTGACCACACAAATGACGAATAAATAGCACATGTGTATATGTTCAATGGGTGAAGCCGTTTACTGGCCGTAGGAATATTGAATCCCATCTGTTCAGTGCAAAGGAGCAAATAATGTAATTCTCCACAGATGGAGGAGTTCAGCGCAGTTTTACAGGTGTTCCAAACAACACTGCACTTCACCATAAGAGACTGTTGTTTACTACCTGTTTGTTATAACAATTGTAGTTTCCTCTAAAGTTTCCATCCATTTAAAACTGTTAAAGGGATAGTTGTGTATTTGTACATGAATCTGTATTCCATCCCCTCACCAGTGTAGTACATCCACACTTACTTATCCCCCGACAGTGTCCTGTGAGCCCAGTTCTGGTCTGGTTTTGGTCAAAAGGAAAGTAGTTCGGCAAGTTTTGCGGGGGTCACTAAAATAAAACGTTTTTCTTCTAAAAACAGCATGTGTTCAAAAGAGTGATTTATT
>JAPSES010000001.1:17400616-17425117 GCA_029822895.1 Maxillicosta whitleyi
GTCCTGCTCTGATCCACTCGTTTGTCTGCAGGTTAACCTTTCAATGACAAATAAACCCATTTAGGTCGAATTTCACGTCTTGGAGTGCTGCGTGCATATACAGCTTGTTGTGACCCACCACATTGTAAAAAGAGCTACTCAAAGTGTTTTTTAGTGGAAGGCGCTCTTTAAAGCATTAACAAAAAGCCGGTTTGTCGGCGTCAGTGGCACAAGTCAACATTAGTTTTTAGGAGATGAGGAGTCATGTGTTATTATTTCTCCCTTCCATCGTCCGACAGCGTGTGAGCTTTCATTCGCTTCATGTTGATACGCTCGTCTTTGTACAAGAAAATGTGGAGCACAAGGTTGTCATGTGTGGATCAGCGGACCTGGGTCAGGTTGGTGTGGGTTCAAAACATGTTGCTTTATTATCAGGTCAAATAAGATTAGAAAAACTATGGTCTAAGTAATGTTCTGTGAACCATGGCTGCACTGAAATTGAATAATCACGTGTACAGACTGTGTTTGGATTATTCTGTTCATTTACTTCATGAAGACAATGCGCTCTTTTCTCTAATGTACTGTATGTGGTTGTTCACTTACATTTAAAAGAAAATCCAAGGTCTCCAGCCTATGTTTTTGTTTGGGTTAAAATGTTGTAGAAGGACTGTTGATACTTGTGTCTGCACAGTTTTTTATTCTGTTCATTACCGTACATTCTTCATGTTCCAGTGAACGTTAGTACAAGTTGCTCATTGTTGAACAGTTGTGTGTCTGTGTTGTTCCTCCACTGACAATGGGATATAACTGACAGAGAGAGACTACAATAATCCAGTCAGATTTCATCTTAGAAAACCTGAAAATGTAGCTCTATATAAATCTAATAAGAAAAAGTTTGATTAATCTTCATAATTTCCCTGTAAATTACTACATTTTTGTCTATTCACGTTTTCTGTATGTACATCCTAGTAAGTTAATTATCACAGAATGATAGAAGTTAATTTCAGTGTTGTTACACAGTACTGCAGGTTACACTGAAAATATAACCCTTTTAAGTGCATGTGCAAATATCATAGACAAATGTATATAAAGAGTACTTGAAGCCTCTGTAACGTCACATTGATTTATTGACTGATATTTTTAAGCCTTAATTTTTGCATTTTGAGAATCACTATTGGTTTTGGGTAACACAAGGTGTGTTTTATTCAATAAACTGAAGCCATGAACATAAGATAAGATAAGATAAGATATACCTTTATTAGTTCCAAAAGGGGAAATTCCATGTTTACAGCAGCAGATGTACAAAAGCACACAGGAGCAAAAGAAGTACAAAATCAAAAATAAAGACAAATCAAAAAAGCTATTTCTAATTTACAGCTGTGCACATACTGATGCAGAATGGATAGGGATACAGTTTACTGCATGGTTTATTGTACTTCCTGTACTGCATGAGACTCAACAGCTGATGCAGCCGTTACCAGACATAAACATTTCTGAACAGTATAGAAATCCACTTCAAACTTAAGTAACCTTTAAAGTTTTGGTTTGATGGGTTGAAGTGTATTCTTTATAGAGTTTATTTCATAGGAACATGTTTCTGTCTCTCAAATGTGTCTGAAATCCTGCAGGAAACCTGTCAACCTCGACGCCTACATGACCTGTATTTGATGTTTCAGACATAAGCATGTAGAGGTGCATGTTCATTACTCAAAGCAACAATGTGAATGTGGGAAATGAGGTTTGACACCATCTTTTTTTTTTTTTTTTTTTTTTTTTTACCATACCCTTGTTTCCTTTGTCCATATATGAATGTATACAGACAGAAAAAAAAAAAGTTTTTGGAATGTGCTGTAGAATAAAATGACACCATGCCATGCAATTTACTCAGACACTGATAAAAATGCTTGTTTTGCAAAATAGCCATATTAAATTGGACAGGATATCAGACTGATACTACGATAAGAATAGAGTATAATCATGGGCACACTATAGGAGAATGATATCAACCTGGGTTTTAAAATATAACTAAGTGAAAAAGTAAATGAAATGCTCCTCTGAGACAGTTGTGCTGCAATATTATGTGAAGTCAGGGCATAAGCCTCATATTTTCATTGCCTTTCAAAGCTTCCATGCTTCAAGGCAAGGTTGTTTTCTGCTGTTGGGAAACTCGGAGCTCCCCACAGTAAATGAGAACCATTACAGTCGGGGCAGGACTGAACCTGTGACCTTGTTTTTGCCAATTCACTGCCTCTCAAACATCAGGGCCACCCTCTGGACCACTCAGCCACATGTCTCCTGCTATGTCTTTCAGTCCCCTTATCTTTGTTGCTTCCTCCTTCTTGTTCAGAGCCTTTAAAAGCCATGAAGCTCCACAGAGACACAAAGCGTTTTTAATGTAAGACCAGTAGTCCCGTGTGAAGTCATCACGTGAGCGTCATATTCTCATTGGCTTTTAAAAACTTCCATGCATCATAAACTGGCAGCTCTTTATGTGTAATTCTTTTTCTTTTTTTAATCTTTGAGAAGCTGGGGGCACCCCACAGTAAATGAGAGCCATTACAGTCGAAGAAGGGCTGAACCTGCGACCTTGTTTTTGCCAATTCTCTGCATCTTCAACACTACAGCCACCCTCTGGAACACTCAGCCACATGTCTCCTGCTCATGTCTTTCAGTTTCCGCATCTCTCTGCCCCTCTCTTCATGTTGGCGCCATTAAAAGCCATAATGTCACTCTAAAAATGAAACAGTGAATCTCTTGAAACAATTTCATCTTATAAATCTGCCCGATGCAGGAGTTGTGGTGAAGAGGACAAGTTGACAGTAAATGAATATTGATTTTTCCTCCCGTACTGTGCAGCTGGTTTCTGGCTGAGTGAATTTACTCTTACAGAGTTGTCAGAGGGTGGGCTGTTTAATGGGGTGTTATCAATTCACGGGGAGTTTGAGTGCCTTCTGTCGGCGTGTTCACGTGATGGATTGGCTGGTGGCTTGTAGTTGTGAAGCAGGACTTGCAGATGTAAAAAAAAAAAAAAAAAAACAGAAGAAGAAAACAAGGTGATGGAGAACATGGGCGGTATTTGTTAAAAAAACTGTGTATGAATTGTTTAAGATCACAGATTTCTCACGGTGATGTCTTACCTCAGATTAGCCCGAGTATTTATAGGGCTGTCAGTACAAATCATCTGTGGTGTGCGATTGCAGCTGTTTTTAAAAACGGGATTATGCTCAGCTCTCATGTGTACAGCCCTCGCGTAAAGAGATTTGAGAAAAAAAAAATCACATTACTGGGAAAATGATTCGGTTAGGTTCAGTTAATGACACGTGGTTGTAAATTAATAAATATCACCATGACATCGGACTGCAGAACATCCAAAGTGCTCCTTTTGCATCACTGCGTCCTTTAGATCTAGTTTTTTGATTTGAAGCATGAAAAAGTGCAGTTAAAAGATATATATATATAAAAAAAAAGGTGAATGAGTTAAACACTGAGACCTTGTGGGGTGTAAAGCAATTTGATATTATGGAGAGGCTGGTGAATTGTGAAGTGTTAACTAAGGCAGCAGGTGATGGGAATGAGACAAGGCACATGGGATTTGTTAGACAATTGAAAAGGTCACGGCTAAACAAGACCGGGAAATTCATGCAGATTGGTTAAACTGTGTGTGCATGTGTGAGTGTATGCGCTCGCCGGAGTCTGCTTTTTAAGATAAATCACCTCGACGCATATTATTTTTTTCCTGGGCTGATACGTGAAAACATCCCGTCTTCTGAGCTCTTCATTTATTCTCACTCGCATATGTGTTTTAATTAGCAACAACATCTCACATAAAGTGGTTGGTTAGTAATGACAGCGTAACTACATCTAATAAGATGTCAGGATTCCAATTCACTGTGCTTCTCATGCCAGGCGTGAGCATTGTCACATTATTTGGATTTAACAATCACATACATAGTGACCATAAACCTATGGAGGAGTAACTGGAGAGATGCAGTGACAACAAGAAAGTACTGAGAAACAGGAATTAAACTCTAAGGTAGTCTCTTCAAGGTATAAGGCATAAGGTAGTAAATTCAAAATGAAACCTGTCTGGGTAAAGTGCTTATAAACCACAGCCGCGGGGCTCTATTTTCCAACTAGAGTTCGTCACTAATGGTTACACATCACCCTTCGCCCTCCAACCCCTCAAAATTGCAATGTTTACATTCTTCAGACGGACCACTTTTTTCACTTTTTTTTTATTGGTTTATGTTCAGTTAATGGTATATTTGGCTGAAACAGTAAAATTTTCTTCAGTTTTCTCTATCTGATATAATATCCCTCATCTTTAATCTGAGCTATGATGGTCATTGACAATGATCAATGAATTAAATATAGGATAAAACATGATTTTCATTGATTAAAAAAAACAAAGAAAACATTGTAATAAAAAGGTGATATATCACTTAAGAAAGGTTAAATATGGAGAAAAAGGCAATTGGGAACTGATGTATTAAAAAAAAAAAAAGTATGGGTTAATAGGTTAACTGGTTACATTATGTCACCTGTGGTTGTGAATGTGAGGTATTCAGGTTGTACCCCACCTTCACCTGTTGGTAGCCAGGATAGGATCCAGCCCTCCTGTAACCCTAATGAGGATTAAGCAGTTTGGGAAATGAATGGACATTTTACATACATTACAAAGCAAATATTAATGTAATGAAGATTTTTTAAAAAATAACAACGCATTTATTATCCATACACTAGAAACCACAGCTGGATAACAAAACGGCTGCATCATTTCTAATTCTGTAACTTCACTGCATCCAGTTATCTTCCCTCTCTCCTTACAGTTGACTTTTTCTAAATCCAGTCCAATTTAACATTTGATGCGGCAGAGTTTACACATACAGATGTTTTCTCAGATTAGTTAGCTATTTTGTTGTACTATCATCAGCTTTCACACTATGACTACATTTAACCACATATTCTTATTTCGCAACATATTGCATTAGAGTTAAATTTACGTGTCTGAAATGCCCATAGTATGTCATATACTGTAGTCTAACTACACTGCTATAGGGTGGAACAGGTAATCCTTTGAAAAACACCATAAAAATATGAAATATAAGAGAAACACTTCAGAAACAAACACAAAATGGTCATGTTTTGGAGCCATACTGAGTGTGCAATAAAAAAATATACATATATATATATATTCTAGCAGGGGTTATTTTCCTGTTGGATAACTCCTCTATGCTCCCACTTAACCAACCACAACATACGCACATGATGAAAAGCCATTGCAATCATCTAAAAAAAAATGCCTAAAATGTTCCTGTTGGAACTAAAATTAAAGCCATCACAATTACCTTAAATGCTGTCGAAATGTCTATTATCAGAGCATGTAGTAATTATATACAATGTAAAGTACTTTGGCAACCAAATGAAAAACTCAAAAATCTTTAAGGAGAATGTACTAAAGCCTTAACTAGTACCTGAATTGCTCTATTAACCCATGTCTCGAATGACCATTTTCAGAGCACATTGTATAGCATTATTACACCTGAACAAGATTTAAAAAAAGAACCTGAAATACCACCTGCTATGTTTATTAACCCATAAAGACCTAGTGCCATGGAAAAATAAATAAATAAATAAAAAATTGTGGGAGAAAAAACTGGAAAAAATTGTGGGTAAAAATAAAAATCCAGGAAAAAGAAATTGTGGGAAAAAACCCATGAAAAAATAGTGGGCAAAAAAAAAAAAACCTAGGAAAAAATGTATTGGAGAAAACAGTCCTAAATACCAAACATATCAGTATTTGATGCCGTTGGGATTAGTTCGAACTGTCTTCTTCCCTGGAGTCTTTGTTTTATTGCCTCACAGTTTTTCCCTTGATCATCTCTGGACCTGCCGCTGTAGTCCTGCCTCTCTCCTGCCTTCATAGTCTTCACCCACTTATGCATATGCAGGGTGTGTTCCATAAGACCTATATCTGGCATGAACCCAAAAGTGAAACTTAACTTTGGACGTCCAACTTCCAGCTAGCATGCTTCTGTTTTACTCCGGAGCATACTCAAAATTTGCACAAATGTCGTCATGTCGATGTCATGTCGTTGCCCCCTTTACGCCACCAAGTCATACCCATGACCACCAACGACACTGTTGCAGGATGTCTTGATTACAATGACGCTATTTCTAACTCTCCAATCCATTTTTATCCAGTTATCTTCCAATTGTCTTGTTGTAACTCTATTAAAGTAAGGATCAAATAGGCCTTTACATTTTATGCAGCAGACTGAGTTTATTCAGGCAGTGTTACTCGTGTCAAAAAGAAGCATACATTTTGTTTGTTTTTGCTAAGAAAAGGCATTCCATTCAAGTTCCACATCCCCTCATTCACCCTTCCTTACCCTGTTGTTGTCCTCCAGGAAGATCTGTTTGCATCTAATCTTTAGCTCCCTGCCTGATGTCGTCAGATGAGGTTGCAAACCATCGGCATAATTCTCCATCTTTATGATGCTGTCGGTTTTATGAAATGTACCTCTCTCTCTTGCAGCAAAAAAATAAATAAATAAAAGCTCACAACACGTAGCTGCCATGTGTGCTTCATGGTTGGGATGGTGTTCATCTGTGCAGAAAGTCTTATTTTTTAATGCTGGTTTTGCAGTAGTGGCTTCTTCTTTACTGACTATTTTTTCAGGGTGTAACAAAACCAATCTGTTAAGTATGTTAAACTATGTCTGTTGTCCTTGGATTCTTTAGAACCTGTCCAACCAGAACAAATTTACCATGACAACCAGATTATCACTGCGGTCTGAAGGAAGCCCTAAAATATAACCATAACTATCCTTCCACTTGACTCCCAATAACGACAGTTAGCCAATATAAAATGTCTGCAGTCTTGATGTCAATTTGTGGGAGCTTCCACAATCAGTTGACATGTTGTAGGTAAACGTTTGACCTTCTGAGAATGTGATAAAATAAATACAAGCTGAACCAATGGAAGGAATGTACATATGTATGTATACACAAGTGGATTGTTCAGTACAATGATAAATGGAGGTTGAATGTATTATGCAAAGTTATCACTTGAATGTGTATAGAATAGAAGGGCGTTATGAAAGAATATAATTAATTTACTAAATGATGGTGAGAAAATACAATATAAAAGCAATAACCATCACAAACAGAAAATGTGCAACTCTGACTCATGTAAAGATTGCATTATGTAATATATGGTCTATAAATACCCACCACTGTACAGAACAAAAGGCCATCAAAAGATTAACACATTGACACTTAACTGCTTATTATACTTCAGCTCACATTTTTTGCCAAATGATGCTCAAGGCCGGCTCCATCAAATGCCGCATCCCTCTGGGGCTCTGTCTTAATTGTCTGAAGGGTCTTCATCATTTTGATTTGTAATGCTAATGCGAGCGCTGATGAACCTCTTCTTCTCTGTGTGTGTCTGAACTCCAGTGCTGCTGTTGGGTATTTTCCTTTACACTCGCTGGAGGAGCTACAAAGGGCTGAAGGAGGGCGTTTATCACGTCTCGGCCCACCACGACGGCTGGGAGGACATCCGAGAGAACGTCCTCAACTATGACGAGGAGGGAGGAGGGGAAGAAGACCAGGTAACAGACACACGCACGCACATACACACCTTTGTATGTACAAAACGCATATTTTATTTATGGTAAACGAAACAAGGGCAGCTCTCATGTGAAGAAAAAATATTTTGGATCCAGTTCAGTTCTGAATAAATTGCTCCAATCTGTGTGTGTGTGTGAGCATATGTGTGTGCTGGTGTTTTAATTAAGCCCACGCCAAATCCTTATCTCCTCTTTCCAACATCCACTGTAACCCACAAGCACTCAGCATTGCTTAAGAGGTTGCATAATATCACAGCTTTAATCAAAAATAAACCTCTGTGTCCACTGCGTCACTAGCACACATATACACACATATGAATGTGTGTATGAGTGTGTATCTAGTCTCCAAAACTCTCAAGGCCACGTCCTCCACGCTGTAAACCACCTGCAGCCAAACATACAAGCACACAATCATGATTCCAGACTGTATAGCTGCAGCTGATTCCCAGGAGTCCTGTTTAAAGGCTCTCTGGAGGAATAAAAGCAGCTCTTTCCACTCATAACATAATCAGTTTTACAGAGCCACCCACACCACCCTGTGTATCATTTCCTCCTCCTACTCCTCCTCCTACACCCCCCACCCCCCGTTTTTCTCATCTCTGCTGCTGCACTTACACTTCCTGTGGAATCACATTACGACTGAAGTGATTGGCTGTTACAGTGTATGTAAAAGTAAACCCCAGTGCACCAGAGTAAAGTGGAGACGAACAGAAAGAGCGATGCCCTTCATCTCCTCTTTGAATCACCTCCGCTCATTTTTTTTAATCTTTTTTTTTTTTTATCTCTGTGGTCACACGTCCACCGACGTAGTTAAAATTACTTCTCAGAGACAGAAAAATGGAGATAGATTGGAAACCTAAATAGGTGGAACATTCACACTAAACCTAATGTTTGGACCTGATTGTTTTTCTGCTCTCTTTTCATTTTTCTGCTCTCTCACTGTCACATTTCATTTTTTCCCTGCCTCATCTCTTCTTGAAACACTCAGTCTTTCAGTTTGCTTTGCTGTTCTGTCTATTTGCTCTTATCTCTCGCTGGTCTTATTCTTTTACAACTTCTAGTACTAACAGTCATCAGGTTTATATCTAAATCTATCTCTAAATATTACTGAATTTCTAGGGGGAAAAATGCGTTCCCATTTCCGTCTACTGCTATGCTAACAATATTTGGCGTTTGGTCATTGTTGAATATTTTAGCAAAAATACCTGAACCAAGAGTGAAACAATAGTTAACAATGGCTTCAGTGGTCGATTGATTGTTATCTTAAAAGCACAGGATGTATTCTCTGCTGCTGGGCATCCTTCAATAAAAAAAACAGCAGAAATCCACTGTTTGCCCAAACAAGTATTACACTACACAACTGTATAATGTGTCACTTGGAATCAAGGTACTGCTTGTACCCTCTTAAATGAAAAGGGTTGGGGTAAATATGTTCAATAATAAATGTTTCTACACTCATTCGGTCACATGACAGTTTTCAGCAAAAACAGAAACATGGCAGCAATAAAGCAAAACTATTCTGTGCCTGATAGTACTTTTTTATTTGAGACTTAACAGGCACCTGTAGTGTGTTTTCATTGCTAGCTAATTCAAAAATCATGTATAATACTAACAGTTCCGTCAGGTAACTTGCTGTCAAGTACACACGAGTACAAAGTCACTGCTCCGTCAGTCAGTCATGATCATTTCCTGGGAGGCTGTGGCTCAGTTGGTAGAGCAGGTTGTCCAATGGTCCGATCGCATCCCTTGGACAATGTTGGAGTGAAGAGCTCAAACAAGTGCGAACACATGGTTTTCCACTCAATCTTACTCACTGACTGCGGTTTGTTTACTGGCATTCAATCACCTGGAAAAAACAAAAGGTACATCAATTCTGACTGGAAATCGCTGCTCCCTATAGGTTTTGCCCCCGCCCATAATAAAAAGGTCCAAGGTAGTGCATTTATGTTGATTTTTTTTTTTTTTCTTAATTTTTGCCTCTTTTTCTTATCAGTAATACACAAAGCACAACTAATGTCATAAGCATGACCAGTAGAGGTACACTTTAATAATGTGGATGCTAATATGAAACTGGGTTCATTTTGGTACCTGGCACTATAAAAGATACATTAGACACATTTCCCCCCAGGATGTACCTAATGATGACCTCAGATAAATGCAAAAAAAAAAAAAATTATACTCTTCCTTTGAGCCATCCCAAAATTTAAGAATTTTAATCAACTACTGTGGCTAAATGGCCCATGTACACTGAGAATTAATTTAATAAATTGCCATATACTTCCATCCACATCCATTATATCATTTAATTCTCATGAAATAGCTACAATCAACATTCAAAGCAACAGGCACAGGATTAGCCAATGATAAATATTAATATATCTGGAAATTAAATGAATTATGGGCTTAAACAGATATAAAGTAAATTAGTTTATTGTGGAATATAAATTGTTTAGTGGCATTTATATTGCTATGTCCCTAAAAGGTGTTGTCTGTAATGATTTAAGTGGAAATGAAGGGATGAAACTGGAAAATGTAATATATTATTCACTATTGTGCTTTCACTAGTGTATGATCAAATTAAAAAAAATAGGTGTGTCTTTGTTATCTTAGAATGAGGCATTTTCGTCCATGGAAGGAAAGGGTTTCCAGAGACTGCCGTGTTTCCACAGTAGCTCAGAACAGACTTCCTCTTCCTCTTCTTTCCATTAGTTTCTAGTGTTATTGTCTATCACTATCACCTACTATATTTGAGTGTTGACCAGACTTATTGTCATACATTTTAACAACCTCCTCTCACCATAGGGTAGGGTGACATGAAGGTGTATTCACTTGAAATTCTGCAAATTTACCACTAACTGTTACAAAATATTTCACACTGAATCTGACTTTCAAGTAACGCTGCCTTTTCGTCATCAGTCCACGTCATCACAGTCATTTATTCACTGAATCTGTTTGCATTCCACTTATTTGCTTTCATTATTTGTTGATACATCAACTAATCTGTTATTTCTGTACATATCTAGAATGCCTATGACATGGCCGAGCTGCAGAAGTCCCTCCAGCCGAGCCCAGCCCAGTCGGTCCAGTACTGTCGCTCCAGAGCTCTGCACCACCCACCGCCTACCCACCACCACCACCACCACCACCTCCTCCACCAGGCGTCCCCGGCCCCACCTTCTGTACAACCACTGGACCCACTCAGCCGAACCACCAGTTCCACCACCCTCCCACCATCAGCTGCTTCCTCCACCTCCACCGCCACAACCACCACCAGCCTCCGCAGAGACGTCCCCCCCACCAGACTGCCTGCCCAGGGCCAGGCACGGCCATCCCAGCTGGCTCGCCGCTCCCTCTCCTTTTCCAGTCAGGACCTGGCCCGCTACCTGTGCGAGATCATCCGCGACGCCGACCAGCATCCGGACACGGGACCTTTCGACTCCTTGCAAGTGTTCTCCACCGAGGGAGGGGGCTCGCCCGCAGGCTCCCTCAGCTCCTTCAGCTCAGCAGGGCTGGACGGGGGGAGCAGTGCAGACGGGGGAGGAGGGGGAGGCGAGGGCAGGAGGGAGGAGACGCTTGGGGAGTGGGGGCCTCGATTTGAGAAGCTGCGGGCATTGTACGAACGAGCCGAGGCCAGCGACCTCTGAGCTCAGCACACAGAAAATCCTGACTCTGATTGGACCCTGATACCGGGGCGACCCAAAACAATCTATTAGCAGATGCTTAGCGGCAAACGAGGCAGGAAAATGGCGACACCCTGACTGACAGAGACTCGCTCTGTGTGTGTTCGTCCCACAACCCTCGCTCGTTGACAACTGACACAAAAGGTTTTGTATTTACTGGATGGTGAGCCCTGTCAGTCAACACTGTGGCCTACACATAGATCAAAGTGTCCCTGTGAAAAGAGCGCACCACTCTGCGCTCGCTCTACCTTGGATGACAATTTTGTTGGAGCAGGTGTTATCGAACCTGCCAGTCAGGTTAAAGGCTTCAGAACATTACACTCTACCTGGGCTACTCATCATGATGGAGCTTAGCTTCACTGTCAAAAATATCAGTTCCGGTCACAGCCACCAGAACCTTAAATTTCCTCTCTTTTCTAACATCCATTGGAAGCTGTGAAAACATGTCAACTGAAGACCTAAAATGTCCTGGCCGGGATTTTTTTTTATTATTACCAAGCAAATCAGTGCCAACTGAGTCTATATTTTCCCCCTTGCAGCTGAATTAGTTATTGTAAATAAATATCTAACATACAGAAGTAAGGCTGTGAGGATGAGTGGAATCATTCTGAGTAGCCCATGAAACAGAGCCCTGAATTTTCACTATATAGTGGACACATAGTGTTCTCGCTGCCTGGCTGTACACAGCTTCTGTCAATGTTTGTAAGAGAAAAAAAGTGCTTTGACCACCACTGGGTTGCAGGGTGAGGTTTTACTTTATTTTATTCTTTTCTTTTTTTTTGTAATGTGTCCTTTGCTGGGTTGAGTAATTCTGTATTGGTTGGGTGTTTCCGCGCTCCGTGGGTTGTAAGACATCAAGCTTTCTACTTACTACTGCGCCCTCGTCTTCATTTGATTTCCTATTCTCATTCGCGCTCCTTCGCAGCTCGTTCCTCCCCACCCGAGGGAGGGTGCACAAAAATTCAAACAGCTTTGTAACAAAGAAATGGGAGCGGACGTGAGGACTGCAGGAGGGAGGAAATACTTGCTCTGTTCCACGTATGCTCTTCCTCAGGCATACCAAATGCAGCGTCTGAGAGAGTCAATTTTAACAGACGATTGCATGGTGGAATACAAACTATGTCAAACGGCTTTCCAAGGTGACTACTCAATAAATACAAATGACGAAGAAGGAGGAGAGGGTGTAAGGAAGGAGATTTTTAATGATTACACAAATTCATATTGTGAGCTGTGCCATAGGCATTTCACACCCACATTTATCTATTGTCCCCTGCTAAATTACCACATACTCTAGGTTGAAACGGTGCGAGCATTGTGCTAAAAGGGGCTGATGGAAAATTGCAGGGAAATAATAACTCTGCCGTTATTATCCAAGCTGTGAATTGTCAGCACAGTGGCAAGTGATGCTCTTGTTTAGTTTGTTTGTCACATAAGTTGATCTCGCTCCTATCTCTCATTTCAAAAAGGAAAAAAAAAAAAACAGGAAGTCTGAGCAGGGCCTGTTCGTTTCTCCATTGGTATGAGAGATGATTACAGGGTGGAAAGTCAAATCAAACAGCAAATAAGCAAGGGGAGGTAGAGAGGAACCATCTTAACAAGTGCCTGGCTCTGTGGTAAATTGTGCCACCACTCCACCATGGAGTCCAGTGGCTCCACAGGAAGCTCTAGAGAAGGGTGCAATGCTGGTTTTGTGCTTTTTTTTTTTTTTTTTTTTTTGGGTCAACAGATGGCTTAAATAAGAACGCTACAACGGCCCCCCAAAAAGCTGGCCTGGCTACTCCTGGCATTTTAGGGGCTGTATTCTGCTGGAAGTAGCAGCGTCGCTCTCATCCTGCTCTTTTTATTCTGTTTCGTCTTAGAGATGGCAAAGCCGAGTCTGTCGGCAGAGAGCAGTTAAAGGGTAGGAGTGTGTGAAAACACGTCAGGGCACTAATCCTAATAGGACCTGATGGCTTGCTGTCATGCTGGAGAAAACCAAAGGATTGCGGGTACTTTCAGAAAAAAAGTCGACACAGGAGTCGATTCCCAGATTGCAGCTTTTCAGAAACAGGCCTTTTTTAAAAAAAAAAAAGCAGAGGCAGCAATGTGGCTTTTTAAAGTAAGAGATTTAGCGGTCAGGTGAGGGTAGATCATGCTGTGGGATGGTGCCAGAAAGTAAGACACACAAGTATTTTTATTTTTTTCTTAAATAGACCATGGGTATTTCCTAGAAAGGAATGTTTCATTTTCCTTTCCTTTTTTTTTTTTTTATCCTAAATTCCTCTGTAGAAAGGGGATGAGCCTGAGCCAAGCAGAGTTGTGGAGTATGAAGACATGTGATGCTTTACTTCTCTGCAGCTGTCAGGAGCAGCGACTCACTTCCCACCACCATTCATTTGTACCATAAAAAAAAAGCTTCTTAAATGTTGTGTTATGGGTGCAGACATGTTGTGAACAAAGTTAATGTTTTTACCTCATTTGTAAATACAGAGATAGATTAATTACAATTATTATGCTTTTTGTGAAGAAAAGCACCATAGGTCACAATGTGCAGCTTCTGAGAAAAAAAATCAAACATATCTTTTTTACCATCATGATGGTGATGAGCTTTGGACAGTTCTGTGTTTTGTATTTGCTTTGATCTTTTTTTCTCAATAAATTCATTTATTTGCACCAGTGAATTTTGACTCTTGACTGCATTTGACAAAAAAAATAAAAAAACAAAGAAAATCAATACAATTACGCACAAACCAGCCACGCCCTGTAGGCCTCAGCCAGAAAAGGGTGGCGGGCTCACTCTGGGTTGGGGAGGAAGTCCTGCCTCAGCTGGAGGGGTTTAAGTACCTCAGGGTCTTGTTCATGAGTGAGGGTAGGATGGAGCGGGAGGTGGAGAGGCAGATTGTCTGCAGTGATGCGGATGCTAAACCGATCTGTTGTGGTGCAGAAGGAACCAAGCCAAAAGGTGAGGCTCTTGATTTACCGGTCCATCTACGTTCTGACCCCACCTACGGGCATGAGCTCTGGGTAACGACCGAAAGAACGAGGTCACAAATGCAAGCAGCTGAAATGAGTTTCCTCTGCAGGGTGGCCGGGCTCAGCATTAGAGATGGGGGGGGGGGAGTTCAGACATCTGAGAGGAAGTAGAGCTGCTGCTCCATGTCGAGAGGAGCCAGTCGAAGTGGTTCATCTAGTGAAGAGGTGTTTCAGGCGCGTCCATCCAGGAGAAGACCCAGCACACGCTAGAGGGATTATATGTCTCAGGATTCCCCTGGAGGGTCTGGTGGAAGTGGCAGGGGAGAGGTCTGTCTGGACTTCACTGCTGCCCCGGATAAGCAGAAGAAGACGGTACGATAGTTACATTACAAACGAGGGAAATCGTAGGAAAACATCTTTTTTTTTTTTATTGATCATACTGGCAATGTACATTTTTGTGTCAAAACTGTAATATCCAACACTGGCATGGGAAGAGATTTCAACTCAACACAGGTTTCACATATCCCTTCAACCAACAACATGTTTGGCATCAGAGCTATTTTAACTGCAGGGTAAACACTTGATATTTTGTAGGATTTCAGATATTGATCCTCCTGTAAAAAGAGCCAGCTGTACAACAGTTCCACTGATCCACAGGAAAAGAAACATCAGACCAAAATGGTAGGGGAAAAATGACCAAAGGCACTGAAATACATAAAGTATTCCTCTTTGAAGTGCACAAGTGGATCATTTCTTGGTAGCTACCTGTACATATAAAGGTACTTGTGCTGAGGATGACAATCTGTCAGGGTTGCATGTTCTCTTTACAGATTATCAAGTCTCTAAGGTGATTAAGAACCTTCATTTATCAACGTGCACACTATGGAGCTGCCTAAAGTACAGACTGTTGTATTGTACCAGGAACCATCAGTCATTTCTCCAGTACCCGTGTAAATTTACTTCACATTCAACATTTTCATGGCACTAGCTTAGCAAAGAGTGCAGACGATAGCACATAAAGTAACACAATTTGTTGAAGAAAATGTGCAGATTAGACCTCTATAAATCTGAACCAACCTGGTAAATGTATTAGGATGATGGTGAAGACCAAAACGGAGCATAAAGAAGACTCGGTATTGGACAAGAATTAGATTATGATATTTCAGAATTGAACTTTCTATTTTCTGTATATTGAAATTGGCCGTCCATCTGAACAAAACTTTAGAATTGTATAAGGTGCAAATGTGTCCCAGTGTATCATACATCTCAGTGTTGGTTTTACAGCACTGCCCCCTGGTGGCTGTTGCAACTTTGAGGAATGAAAATATATTAAAATACTTAAAGAGAAGCATAAGGTAGTAAATTCAAAATGTCATAAATTTAGAAAGCCTTTGTATCAATTCCTATAGAAAGACTATTATCAATCTGATCATTTTCAACAGTTGAACCAACTTTTGGCGACGACAGTGCGCTAAATTCGCGGATCAGAGCTTCACGCGTTTGTTCATCATGACGTAGTTTTCCAAGATGGCGGAACACATGAGCGTGCAGATCACCAGTTCCCTGGACTTTTCTGAAGCTGTAAGTAGTTTTCAGCTCCTTTGTGATATCTATAGCACAGAAAGAAAGGCAATACAGTCTGGATAATAATCCGTATAATCTGTTTTCCGAAGTTTCTCAGTCACGCTCAGGTGGAAAAAAGCAGTCTACCAGAGAATGTAAACATTGCAATTTTATGGGGTTGGAGGGCGAAGGGCGATGTGTAACCATTAGTGACAAACTCTAGAAAATAGAGCCCCGTGGCTGTGGTTTATAAGCACTTTACCGAGACAGGTTTCATTTTGAATTTACTACCTTATGCATCTCTTTAATAATACTAATTTACTCAAGTTTCAGTATTCAACTTCACAGCCCCAAAACCCCCCAATATAACTAAAATATCCCTGAAAAGTATGTTTAATCTATAGCCAACTTAGTGTCTATATAACCAAATTACACCTGGATTGCTAAATAGATTTAAAATTTTAAATACTTTTTTTTTGGCTAAATGTATACGTTTACACACTGTAAACTTTTGATCTACTTTTTTGATTTCTAATCTGACAGACCTACCCTACTTACCCCAGTTTTGAAGCATTGCATGGAGTCCATCATCAGGGTCATCATCTACTTAAGTTTGTGCCAATTGAATCCCTGCAACTAGATACTGAAATCTGCTACAAAGGCCGGGCAGCAGCATATTACAGTAAAACCACTGCTTCTGGAATGACATGTTCCAACAATGTCCTTTTTCCCCCCAGAAAATTGTGGCCGTGTCACATATTGGAACTCTCATCTGTTGATTTGCTGTGGATTCTTGATCTCTTTTCTTTGTATTAAAGACCTCAAATTCAGGCGGCTGTTGAGGGCCGTGTGATGGTCAAAAGGTACATTTTGTCCTTTTGCTTTATTATTAGGTTCTATTGAAGGATACAACCCATAAAGGACAGGCCACAAAGTTCCAATCGTGGTAGATTTATAGGGGGAGGATCCAGTTACAGAAACATAATATAATATTCTACGCATCACTGTTCATGGAGTTAATTTCTACAGTGGCTCAGAATGGCCTTCCTCTTCTTCTTCTTCTTTTTTTTTTTTAACATTATCAGTGATTTCTGATTATGAAAGTACATAATAATCACCTATTATGTTTAAGTTTTCCCTTCATGCAAAAAAAAAAAAAAATCTGAAAAAATTTGGCTCCACTGAGGGACTTTTTTCACATTTTTATAAGACAGAGGTGCAACTTCATCCATAACCATTACTAAAATATTACATATTGGACCTTTAAAATACTTAATAACTTACATATGAAATCTATAGTGGAGGGAACCGATCAACATTGTAGTGAACATAATGAGTTTTGCTTTAAATATGCAGAACAAGCTCATTGGCAACATGGGCTGAGACGCCACAAAGTTTCATTTACAATAATATATTATGACACTTGGAAGAAAGAAAAAAAAAGCTGCAGATCCAGTGATTTGGATATTGCACTTGGCCATTTTCATAATATTCCACTAAACAGTTCAACCTTAACGAATACCCTTCAACCTCAAATATATACTTCGGCGAGAAAATTTGGCACGTTCAGCTACGCATTTCAAAAAGGAACCTCGGTGCGATGTCAGCCTGGAATCTTCCTAACCACATGGAGTTAAATGGCTTCCTTCATCTCCTTTCCATTAAGAAAATCATCGGCAGACAGCTCGCCTCCCAATGAACTACTAATCCCAATATGTATGGAAATTAACAATGCCGAAAAACATATTACATTAGTACACTCTTATTAGTCAAACATAATGGAATCACTTCGCTCTCAAATAAAGCAATCAGACATCTCCTAAATTAAACATCCAATACGAAGGCGTGGAGAGAAAACGAGCAGTGTTATTCCACAGTGATCCCGTTGGTTTGCATTACAATGAGGCGGCACGCTTAACGAACAACAGCGCTTTCAGAAGCCCTACAACAAATGCGCGCAGGGCCTGTTCGTGCATCTGCGACTGTGTGGATTATCAAAGACACAGGTCCTTATTAACAAGTATACAAATATAGGCAAGGAAGACGAGGGGAGGGAAAAGCGCGAGTGTGTGTCGGTGTACCCACATAACGGCTCATTGTAGGAGGAAGCTTGGACCATAATTACAGACGGCGCTCCAGCCTTTCAATCACTACCTCTCCGCTCCTCCCATCTCCTTGGGGGGGGGGGGCTCCCCCCCCCCCCCCCCCCTTTAGTTTGAAAGAAAATGAGGAAGGGCCTCAGATCGTCGTGAATCCGTGTTTTGATGCGCTCTCATCTCTCCTCTGCTGCTGTTTAAACATGAGCCTTTTCTGTCCTCCCCACTCCTCCTTCTCCTCCACCTCTCCACTTTCTTTTCTAACCACAAAGCCTCAGTTTGATATGCAAGTGTTGGCCCTCTCTGTCTCCCCCCCCCCCCACCACCACCTCTCTCTCTCTCTCTCTCTCTCTCTCTCTCTCTCTCTCTGTCGCAACACACAAACTATTTTGGATTGCGGCGGGGAATCAGCGCTGTTGTCAGCCCGCCGCAATTTCCTCCCCACTTACATTATTCATGTGTGTTTGTGTGACAGAGAAAGAAAGTGAAAAGATTGAGGCTGCCGCTGATGAGAATCAGAGCCCAAAGAGAAACATGACAGCAATCACAACAACAGTACCGTCACAAATATCACTTGGTACCAGCATTGACCTCGGTTTTACGACAAAAGAAATGCAGGTTACACCGTCAGAGGAACCTGTTTGGGAATCAAAACTAACTAAATTAAGTTGGATTTTCTTTTCAGGGGTAACTGATAACATCTATCACCCAACTGATCTATGCTCCAGAGGTAGTGAAGCTAATTTACTAAACTACTCCATGTGCTGTTTTTTTTTTTTTTCTTTCTCTTCTGTGAAAACACCCACCTCCTCATAAATTTACTGGAAATAAACCTCGAGTACCATCACTTCACATTTTCCTCAAGTTACATCCTTAAAAATATCACATAATATCAGGAGAAGTAAGAATATCATTCTAGTTCAAGACAAAACAGAATAAAAAAAAAAAGGGAAAATGTGATACGGTTAAAAGTTCAAGCCAACATTAAGTGACTTTGTTTGGCTTTTTTTCTTTCTTTTTTTTTCCAACAAATCACCAGCATTTTTAATTGGAACTCATTTCATCATTTCTCAAAGGATTTGACGTAGCTCCCGTTGTAATCCGCACTGTGGTAATTCACAAACTGGCAGTATGCCCTTGTTTTTATTAAATTGCGATAGCTCTTTTGATCCTTCAATTCTACCTGCGCTGTTTGGCACTGGCAGTTTGCACCTTTAAATAATGTATCATGTTGGTAAAAGAACGTCTGGGTTAAGGCGGGATTTGTGTAGGAAGATCTAATTTTGGACCTGATTCCGTGTCTGTGAAATGCTGTGAAAAATAGCCAATTTTTTATCCAATCTGTTAGTTGTCCCTCTGGGAGTAATGTACACTGAAATCAAACGGTCTTTTTTGTTTAAAGGAAACTGGATATACTGCAGTGTAGCTGGATGGTCTTTAGAAAGTCCAGTGTATTCGGTATTTTCACATGAATGTATTTAGTTTGTAAATTACATTAGTTGTTGTGACTGTCAGAGTTTGATTAATATTCTTCTTTAAAGGTACAATTAGTAAAACCGGGCTTCAGAAATGAACTAGTATCAGCAGAAAGGAGGCGGCAGTTTACCAGAAAGTTTTGGTGTTGGTGTCACGTCCAAATCGATTAAATTTTTTTTTTTGTTTTTTTTTTGTGTTAGAGTTACACGTATCAGCATCTAGTGTGAACTACATTTGTGCAAACTGGTCCAACTGACATTTATTATCATGTTAGGTTCTGGCAATTTAAGTAGAAAACACAAATAAACAGTGGGAAATTCAACTGTCTTCGCATCGGTAATGTAGAATACGACCACATAATTAGCATAATATTGTGTTATCGATGAGCGAAAGAGAGAGAGGCTGGCAACATGAAGGAAATCAAATGTTGATATATAGAAGAATAAAATAGCTGTGAGTAGGACTGCATGATTTTTGCCAAAAATAAAATCCAGATTTTTTTCCCTGTAAAACCTCGATTTTCCATTTCAGTTTCTGGGTAAAACTACAAAAGACAACAGAAGTTGACATGTCGTTTTTGTGTACAGCCTGCAATGCAACACACTGTTCCCACTCTGGCGTGTGATGATGTTTGAGGCGCTGAAATAAGTTGGTTGTGCTGTTGTCCTTGACCGATACTGCCTTCAGGCTCAGTTTGCGGCAAGAAATGGTTTGGTCTTCATCGGGAACTTCGAAGTGGTACCAATTCCACACAACCGACTTGCGCTTGCTATTTTTAGACACGGACTTCTCACTCTTCTTAGCAAACACCGTTTTTGTACTAGTGTGAGGACACCAAAGACGATGCAGACTACTCTCGTAGTTAGGAGGAGGAGCTTACGGTAGCCCAGAAGTGCAAGTCAGTCAGTTAACATTTGCATACCGGCCGTTTTATTCCCGGTAGCAGGGGTTGACCGGGCACATTCGCATTTTGATTTGGCACAATTTTTTACATCGGATGCCCTTCCTGACACAACCCTCTGTATTTATCCAGGCTTGGAACCAGCACAATGAGACACTGCCCCCTTGTGGGCATAGGGATGTATAGCGTAAAGGTCTCAAACCAGCAATTTTACACATCAAAGCCAGTCGCATAAACCACTAACCTACCCAGTGGCTAGCCCGGAAGTGCACGGCTCAGATATATGAAAGGCATGAAATCTGATTTGACGATTACCCTTTTGTCAAACATTGCCCTGATTAAAAAGTTTTTATTTACATTTGGGAAATCGCTTAAATGAGTTTCCCGCCACCAAATGGACTGGAGTTTCAAATTCCTCATTCATGCATTCATGACATTCCACTCCGGAGTCAAACCAAGCTATACCTACTGGTGAAACTGCTCTAGTCCAGTGTTTGGATTCATACCAAAACAGCTTGAAAACTTTGACAGGAGTGGAGCCAGTTTACATAAATCTAATATCCTTTACCCTGCTCTCCGACTGCCCCTTCTGACCAACACTGAAAGCTCTTAAGTTCTCCTCAAGGTCCCCGACTCACCAAGAAATAACAGAACATAAATAGTGTTAGTCTAATGTTACGTCAATATGCTAGTTTTTGCTAATGTATGAGTTTGGTGTTTCAACAGTTTGGTTAACATCAAAACAAACTAGTGGTTAACAGCAGTAGACAAACACCTCCTGTCGGCACATTGAAGTAAATGTTATTTTCCACAGAATCTGTCGTCTTTGTAGACAGCGATATAACTTCCTCAGTTTTCAGCAATATATCAACACTGTTTGGAATGTTAGAAAAAGATTAACTCTGACATACTGACAAAAGTAAGAATATGTATTATTTTACCACTTAAGATACTATGTTAAAATGGAATTGTGTTTAGCGTATTAGCTTGTTTAAGGTCTTAGCACATATTTAGCTAATGAACACATAAGATGAAATATTTTCCACAAAGTATCTATTATTTGAAAAACATCTAAAATTCAAACAGCAACACAACACTGCTTTTGTCGCATGTTAAATAACTCCGGTCTCTGGTTTTATAAAATGGTACTAGGCTACAAGATGGCTGGCTAGCATGCTAATTGCTACACTGAACAACAACAACAACAACAAAAAAGGAAGTTTTGTAACACATGAGAAATGATCATTCAACAGATGAAAATGTCTTATATTAAACTGTTGTTTTTCAATGTTTGACAGTAAAAGTATTACAAATTGTATCTTTAAAGCGTAGGTTTAATTGTGGGTGCAGTTTTGTAAAATACCTGCATTTGTAGCGGTGACGGCAGCTTTCGGTTTGTTCATTACATGATGCAGCGCTGAAATGATGGGAGCAAAAAACAAAAAAAAAACCCAACAACTTTTAACTAAACAAAGTAATAAATAGTTGCTCTAGGTCTAATAATTGTCTGTGCTTGTTCATGTGCAGCAGTGCAGCCTGGGAGGATGGTGAGGTGGGTGGGCGGAGACAGAACAGCCCAGAGCGGGACTCCTATAGGTGCTTCCACACTCCACTAACTAAAACAAAGCAGCCCGGAGCCTGAACCGGCCCGTTGCTCTGACACCACAGTTCACAGAGCCATGTGTTCAAAAAATAATGGACATGATCACAGCTGGGCACAGTGCAGAGAACAGATAGAGGAACGGCGAGGATTCACTTCTTTTATCTCTTCTCTTCCATCGCTCTCTCCCCTGGCCTCTGTTTTTCTTTTTTTGGGTTTTTTTTTTTTTTTTTTTTTGTATGTTTTCCACAATCCTGCTCCCACTATTGAGCTGAGCTGGACTCAGATGAGCTCTTGGCACTTTTCTTGCGTTTCTTCTTGACCCGGTATACATGGAAGGTTTTATTCTGGAATGTTCTGGTGAATAAAGCGGCGTAAGCTGCCTCGTCCGTCTTAATGGCCTCGCAAAACCGAGGGTGGGATGCGGGGATGAGGTCCGGGTCGTTGTCTCCGGGTCCGTCCATGATCTAAACGGCACACAACATGATCACATCGTTATTATTGACAGCGAGAAGAACAACAAGGTTAAAGTCAATCTATAGTCGCCACGCCACACGTTCAATACATCACCAACACACTGATTCTGAAATATCGTTTGCGCAAATAAACACTAACAGCAGGGTGACTGACAGACTCTCACAGGCTCTAATTTCACTTTGTGCACTTGCCAGCTCCAACGCTGCAGGGCCGCTTTACAGCTTTGACAGGAATCGAGCCAATGCATTTCCTCAAAAAAACAAAAAAAAAAGGAATTTATATTTATTTATTATCCAGCAAGCTGTAACACATTTACAGAGACTATGTCAAATTATATGAAGTTTGACATTGAAAACTTCATGTGGAGAAATTTCGCTGGATAGTTTGGTGGTTTACATCGCTGACTTTGGTGTGGAAGGTTGCTCGTTCAAATCCCAGGTGGTCCCTTGGGCAAGGCCCTTTACGCTATACATGCCTATACCTTGTAAGTTGCTTTGGATAAATGTGTCAGCTAAATGTAATGTAATACTGTGGCGTTTGCCGCATAGCATTGTGGGTACTGGGCATGTTGTTGGATTAAACCGGTTAACAACAAATTTATTGTTTAAGTTCTTTAGTTGATTAAACATAATTTTGATGTGTTAAATCCAAAAATCACATTGGCTTCGGTCAATCAGGTCAACTTTCTGCACTATGCTACATATTTGTTTTTTGACGTTTTTGTTAACATGTGCGGGTACTTTCACGTCACTGAAGTTTGTAACATTAAATTAATACATTCTGTTAAACAATTTTTTTTCTCCAAAAACTGATGTCACAAAAATGTAAGCAATTTAGTCAGAAGATTAGATTTTTCAAAATTGGTTTATTTATTTGTGTGTTTGAGTCCTAATAGTTCATAAAGTTTGAAGTTGAATGCTCCAGGTGCTGCAAAACTACCTTTATATTTATTTGTGGCTAAAATTGAGTGGATTTCTACGACCTGTTTCAATTCCTGCTCAATTTATTACATCTGTAACTAGTTACATCACAACATTTGTACGTATAAGGTCAAGTCTTCTGATGAACATTTGTCAGAGTATGACATGATTGTTTATCAGCAGCAGCGGTTGGAGTACAAACTGAAAATATGTCCAAATTTTAAGCCAATAATAAATAATATTGAGTTGTTGGTTGAAGGGGATAGAGCTCCACAGCCTGAAGGGGGCGGGGCATGAAGTGGCTCATGTGCATTTAAAGGGCCAACGCTCAAAACAACCTTTCTGGTGTCATTAGGGTTGAAGATGAACCCGTGGAGTTGAATTAATAAAGAATTCACAGCCAAGCAGAGCTTAATTTTATTAAAATGTATAATTCTATTTTTTAAAAAAAAGAAAAAAAAAGCTAAATATCACTCCTTTAAAGGCAGGAATCCTTCCGAGTAAAAGACAAGGCCATAAGATGACTGTGTATGAGCCACGGGTAAAAGTGAACAAACCAGAGCGCTATGTTCCAACAGCAAACTGTAGCTGCATCAAAGGGTGAGTATTATTTTGTCTTATTGTATCCTGTCACTTTCCAACATTACTGAGTTTGACAGTAGTGTGTGAACAGCAGGGTAGGGTCAGGGTGGCAGGTGTCATATGTGAAGTGTCAGCTCTTCACTTTTTGTATCGGCATTTTAAACTTGGTAATGTCATGTTCCTCCACTTGAAATGAATAGGGTGGCACGAATGTTTTGTTGCCAGGATGTGCACGCAACCTTCGATTACACTGACAGTCATCTAAGGCGGTGTTTCCCAACCTTTTTTTGTGCCACGGCACATATTTGACATTAGAAAAATCACAAGGCACACCACCAACCAAAAATGTCACAAAACATATATTTTTTGAATTGGAACATAAAGCTCAGAGGGGTGCGCCAGTGACCCCTCAGACTGAGACTCATATATTATGGGATGCATATCCCTCCTGCCCCAACCCGATACCTGAGGTTTGTGGGTAACTCACTAATCCATGCATCACAACACCACATCAGGGCCAGTTCACTTTTATTTTGTAAATAGAAGCAGCAGACTGTTGTTACAGACTGTTGTTACAGACTGTTGTCACATACTGTTGTCACAGACTGTTGTTACAGACTGTTGTTACAGACTGTTGT
>JAPSES010000001.1:17453739-17470256 GCA_029822895.1 Maxillicosta whitleyi
ACATATGTCTCCAGACTCAAATCACCCCCACCCACCCACACCCCTCCTCCCCGCCCAGCGGTCATTGTTGTCATCCTTTTCTGTTCCAGATGCATACTTGATGTTTCTCACCTGTACTGCTCTAGCAGCTGCACGGCCTGGTGCTCCTGAGGGTGCCTCCTCATATGGCTCTTTAAACTGTTCATGTTGGTGGTGGCAAAGTCACAGCTGCAACACCTAGCAGATGGGGGGGGGGGGAGAAAAAACAAAACAAAAACAGGTGTGAGATTAGAAAACTACGAGGTAGAGTGAAGTTTGTCTCCACTTGTAGCCAGAAAACAGATAAAAGATTCACAGTTGAGAAGAGAGAAAATTGCTCAAAGAAAAACAAAATATAGTGCAACATTTGCAGTTTGATATTGTAGTCGATGAAACTGGATTTTTGGTAGCTCAGAGGCAAATTGTACACAAACACGGAGGCTATGCTCCACTCGAGGCTCTTCACGCTGCATTACAACAGACCGAGACGACAAAACACCAACTAATGCAGAGGCCACAGTTTCAAAAACAACTGTTTCTCTGAGGAATTCTGTGCAGACAACTGCCATCTGAACAGAGTTGGTGATTAAAAAAGGCAGCTTAACAATCACCTGCTGTTTTATGTGTGATACATTTCAGCTTGAAATCTGAGAAAGCCTAATTTGATTATTTTCGGAGAGCAGTAACTACTTTACTCTGATCTGTAGAAGAGATTTTTAATCTCAGCAAGACTTTTTCCTGATGGGAGGTGTATTTAACCTTTTATTCAAACAAGACAAATGCAAATTAACATGAAAGAAGTGATATTAAAATATACTTGTATTTCATTGTAGACACTATGAACACAGCATTTCACATTTTATCTTCTCATTTGTTTTTGGCCAGGTCGTTATTGGAAACTAACTTACTTGGTTAAAAATAAAGGTTACATTTAATTTCTGAATACACATCCATGCCTTTCATTCAATCTGCAACCGAAGGTGGAAAAATAAGGCTTTTTTTTGGGACCCTCCTCTTCCTCAGCCAGGCCTCTGTCATAACCGGATAATATGGTGTGAAGTCATCGTGTTGAAACATGCACAAGTGTCCAAAGAAAACCTGTTGTCTTCGAGGCAACATGTGTTGTTGTGAAATGTCAATGCACATTTCAGAATCACACAAGTGCAAGTGACCTTTGCCAGGGACAGTGACACAACACCAGGCCATGACGCCATGACAGATGCTGGCTGGTGACAGTCTGGAGCACATGGCATCCATTTCCTTCTTGTTCTCAACAAAAAAAAAAAAAAGAAAAGAAAAAAGAACTGGATTCTGATTGGTCCACTGAGTGATGGTCCACTCCAGAAGCCAGTGACATCAGCGAGGACGACAACCTTTACAGTAAAATCTGAACTGGTATTTGTAGCCGCAGTAAAGCTGAGCTCATGTAGGTCCATCAGCTTTAGATGAGCTTAAGATTCAGCTTAAGACACACTTTTGATTTTTCGTAACATCTCAACTTTTTTCCCTTTTGGGATTGTGAAAAAACCTTTGATCTCTAGAATAAAAGTTACCTAAGATACTGACGGCACAGGTTCAAATACATTTAGCACCAACAGATACTTTAATTTGTATAATTTTTGCACAATAATTAGATGAATTTAATATTTTGTCTTGTTCGTTTAATTCGCTTTCTATACTTTTTGAATCATATTTATGCAGAAAAAGGAAACTTTCTAAAGCTGCTATATATGGTTCTCGCAGCTGCTGGAATGCAGTGACATGTAGTGGTTTTGTGAGTTCAGGATGATGTAATCACACCTGAAGACGCTATGCACAAAGAAAGGGTGTACAACTCATAAAATCTGAAACCCAGCAGTGAGACGAATGTTGGAAATTTTGGTGCTTTTTTTTTTTTTTTTCTTACAGAATAATCCAGTCAACGCAGTGTGGTGTGTATGTACTAGAATACTGACTCACAAGTAGTATTTATATCCAGTCTAGGAGCAGTTAAGTGTAGCCTGGTCCTTATCTTTCTGCCTTGCAAATAAAGCTTCAAGTCAGCACCTTTTTTCATAGGAAATGATCAGGAGAAGACAACCGAAACAGCGTGAAGTATGTCACGGTCATTAACACAAGCTACATTTCTGATATATAGTACAAAAATCCATTCTGTGCAACAATTTGTACACCTAAAACTGATGCTCCTGCATTAGAGAGCAGGTGAAAGCTAACAAATACAAGCACAGTGTGCACCCAGACAGCACTGGTACATACACACATCTGTCTTACACACTGAATGACTGATGTAACCAGCAGTTATATTCTACCTGACCTTTTCCAAAGCTGGAAGTAGTGCTGCAAAGAGGGTAATGTACAGGGAAAGAAGGTGTTTTAATTAGTGTGAACCTTCATTGCCCTCATGATTCAATTTGATTAGAACTCTCCTGTTAATGAATCAAACACACAATTTTCTGCATTTCAATCAATGCTCTGGTTTGGAATCATAACAGCTGCATTTTAGAATACCAACATCTGTGTGACCCACTACAGAGTGCAAAAAACTAAAAACACTCAACATAAATCCATGTACAGGTGTGAATATTCAATGTGTTTGTGAGTTTATAAAGTCTAATTCTGATGGGTATGCATTAACCTTAGAGGACAAGCAAATGTTAAAAAATAAAGCTGATGTTCCTGACTCACTGCAGTGAGATGTGTTAACACAAAGTACCTATCAAGAGTGTATTTTTAATCTGGGCATCGATGAGTTTATACTGCCACCTAATGGATCTATATAGAACAGCAGGTATGCCTTATCTTAGATGAAGTTTATTTAAGGGCAAGAGTACAAAAGACATGTTAAAAGGAGTGATATTCTGTTTTTTAAAAAAAATGGAATTACACATTTTCAAACATTTCCCTGTGGTCTACATAAGCTGTAAATGCTCTGCTTGGGTCTGAATTCTTCATTAATTCAACTCCACAGGTCCATCATCAAACCCAGAAAGGTGGTTTTGAGCGCTGTACCTTGAAATGCAAATGAGCCACTTCAGGCCCCGCCCCCTCCAGATTATTCGCTGTGCTGCTCCAACTGAACATTTTAGGAAATCGGCTTGAAGTTTGAACATATTTTCAGTTTTTACTACAACAGCTGCTGCTGATAAACAATTAATGTTGCACTCTGAGAAATGTTCCTCGTAAATCTTGATCTAATATATGCAAATGTTGTGACATTACTAGTCATAAAACGTAAGAAATTAAGAAGGAATTAAAATGGGTTGTAGAAATGCACTCGATTTCTTTTGTCAAAATGGATATAAAGATAGTTTTGCAGCACCTGGAGCATTCAACTTCAAACTTTATGAATTATTAGGATTCAAATTGATAAATAAATGAACCAAAGACTAATAAAAGTGGGTTTAGCAAAATGTCACCCCTTTAAGTAAAACAGGAACTAAAACTGTAAAAATAAAAAGATCTAAACTACTAAGATACCAATAATCACTGTACACTTATATAAACTGAAAACAAAAAACAATTAAAGCACAAGTATAAAATAAAAAACAGATCATACAGTAGATACTTATTGTAGAAATTAACCCTTACAGCCAAAGAGACTTGACGCTGGATAACCACTTTTTAGAGTATGTAAAGTAGATTTAAAGTTTACAACACATGTAACTGAAAACACTAAATTAAACCAAACTAACCTAAACATGAATGAGTAGAGATTATGAACGTTCCCTTTTATACATCGTCATCACTGTTACATAAATGCCATATTTTAATAAGCACATAACTTCACAGTTTACAGAGGAGTTTGGCTCTGACTTCTTTTAATCCAAAATTCAAAGTCACCTTTCTGGACACGCTCTGAGTTCTTTGCAGAATCTCTGATTAATTCAGGGCTTCATATCTCATACCATTACCCTTCCTGTGGGTCAATATATCTATTAAGTATAGTAATTAAAGTTCATGTCTGATCCCAACTTGTTTGTTGTGCTGCAGCACTAAGATGTGTGTGTACTGTGCAAGACTTTCGCCTCTTGTGATCTTTCATCCCTCTGCTGTGGCTACCTGTGGTTTTCGAACATTAATTAGGAACATTAAAATTAAAATTTATTGTATTTTAGTTTGTTTTGTTTGTGTTTTTTTAAAGTGAATTCTATATTTGAAGATTATGGTGATCGTCTCCTGCTGCACAACAAAGACTGGCGCTGTCCAGAGGGGAGGTGCTGAAACGGTTGTCAAGAACGCCTCAAAAACATCTATATACATCAATATGAGTTGAAGATAGTTACACATAGGTTCAAAGAATGTTGTTACTCATAGGTTAGAAATAACTTTTGGATGTACTGGAGATTATCTAGACGTATTTCAACTTAAGTAACGTGTGTCACAATAGCATAACTTACCTTTAACTTATGACCCGAGCATGAGACAAACGGTGACCTCACTGTAGTATGGTGCTCTTAAGTTAAAATAAACTTAATAATTTATTGGACTAATGCTAGAGTATTCAACTAATTTGTCATACGTCAGTTTACGGTTGCTAAATGGTCGAGGTGTGACATGGCGTTCAGACTTAACCACTCTAATGATAAACAAGAGGGTAAAAACATGGAAAACTAGTGTAGGAAAACAAATAGGACATCTGTGCCTCTGTTTCTGGGGAAACAGGGTTGCAATTAAAGATTATTCTACTGATAATCAATCTGTTGATTATATTCTTGTTTAATCAATGGACTGTTTAGTGGCTAAAATGACAAGGGCATTTTGTCATAAAAAGAATCCAGAATGTTAACATACATAAAACTAGCAACAAAAACACATTTTTCTTAAAAAAACAAACAAAAACTAAACACAAAAATAACTTCAGAATAATTGTGTTCTTGATTACTTGTTGACTACTGCTCTGAGTGACAATACAGTCTGTCTGTGTCAGTAAAATGGTCTAGACTTGTCCCGATCCGCCGATATTAGCAAAAAAAATGTGTATCGGATCAGCCGGCACGGAAAAAATCCGATCCAGTTTTTTTTTAAAACTCCGTATAGAATTAAATTAATATTAAATAAATTAAATTAATTCGTTTGGGCCAGTACCGGATCAGAAGTACAAAAACCTGGATCAGGACATCCCTAAAATGGTCTGTGCAAACATTTTATCATTGGGACTTTGTATTTGTCCATTTAAACAGTAGTTGTGTTTCTATAAATTGTCCAGCGAAGTAGGGGTCGAACTTCTGAAATGGAAAAAATGGTAAAAAAACAAATACAGAAAGGGAAAAATTTGTCGACCTCATCTGGTTTGGAGTAGGGCTGGGTAAAAAAAAAAAAAAAAGATCAAGTATGGATCAATTTTAGCATCATTGAGTAATAGTGGATGACATTGATTTTTCAGAGTAGGATGGTGAGTATCTGACTGGGTACCGCCGAGGCATGGCAGGCCCCTGGGGGATACGGGGCAATGTCACTCGCGACAGTTGTGAGGGGGAGGGGGTCATGGAGGAAGGACGGGGGAAACACGTCCCGGCCTCAAACTCAAACCCAGTGTGGAGGAACTGTCCACTTGGACCGTCTGGTTGGCGGAGGCTCTACGAGGCGGGTCATGGAAGCCAGTTGTTGTGGGAATATTAACTTGAATCCACACTCTGCCATAGGTGACAGTAATGCGCTTTAATGCTAGAAGCCACCAGCCATAAAACAGAATAAATGACGAAGAAGTCCATTCTGAGCCACTGTAGCAACATTGCAATGTTTCTGTCCCATTCATTATTTAAGAGCAGATTCAGCTCCTTATTGCTGAAACGTCATCATGATTTCTTTTCTAATGGCAATATTGATATCAGTATTGATGTGTTGCATGGCTGGGGTAGTCAAATAATCAGGTTCCGGCTGAAAATAGTACTTTGGTATCACTAAATGAATCAGAATAAATCAATTAATACTGAATCAGATCATATCGAATCATAATCAATCGATTCAGAACCTTATGAATTGAGGTCGAATCAGTTAAGGAACGTGGCTGATAGTGGTGATACCCAGCCTTTGTTTGGACTGAACAAACTACCATGTGTTATGTCATTGGTACGTGGCAGTATGACTATACAGTAGAAGTTTCTTAGATATTTTTTTAGCACCTCTGGGCAAAACACTATGATGTCATCTGTAGAAAATCTCCTCTCCTCTATGATGCAGGTTTCTGGCGAGTTCAGACAGGTAGAGAAAGTGAATATGTGACTGGAAGATCTAACTACTGATCACCGGTTAGATTCGGACAGATTCTACATGGACACGACTCTACTGCTCAGAGGCTTCAACAGTAGCTTCACTCTTCAATAACATCATTACATTACATTTGTTTGACGCTTTTATCCAAAGTGACTTACAAAGTATGGGCATGTATAGCGTAAAAGGTCTGGCCAAAGGGACCACCTGAGATTTGAACTGGCAACCTTCCGCACCATGCTGTGGACGGGGGTTTGGGAGCGCTGCGCCTGATTGGCTGCGGCGTACCACCTCTGGACATGGGCGTGTCGCATCCCTTTACCCACCCTCACTACCCACGTGTGCTTCTGGTCCTGTGTGTAACTGTTGTCTGTTGTTGTTTGTGTTGTGTTTTTTTTCATAAATTACACCCTGTAGAGTTACACTATAGAGTGGAATTTGTCTTTTTTTCCCCTTCCTCAATTCCCTCATGTTTGTTCATCTTCATTCTGCATAAACGAGGCGCTGGTGACCGCTGCGGACGTCAATACAACTGTATCTGTATTCTCATGTTTGTCTGTGTTTAATGTATCTCGATCAGTTGTAACTAGAATGTAAATTGCTCAGAAACGAGATAAATAAAGTACAATCAATCAAAGTCTGCAGTGTAAACCACTAAGCTATCCAGTCGCTAACATCATGAAACAGTGTCAGATCGTCCATCTTTGTATTTCGATTTTTGCTTTGGATGGAGAAGACAGCTGCAAAAGGAAAGCAAAACCTGCCATTTCTTTGTCTTTTAGTTTAAATCCTCAATTTAATGTGCTTTAAATCTTAGTTTCAAAATAGTAAAAGTAAGCAGAACAACTTTTTTTTTTTAAATTAATGATGTTATTTTTTAATTTTCCTGATCTGACACTTCAAAATGCACATGAAAACAGTGATGGTCCCATTCATTTGTAAGACAACTCAGTCCTCAGACAAGTTCACGGCAGTGAGGACAGGTGGTGAAAATCTCCCTCTATATATATGAAATATATAAATGCCCTGACAAAAAAAAAGCATAATTAATAAAAACTGCATTCTGTATTCATACCATGCACATCAGCTAGTGGACAAACAAATGGACTTCACTGTTAATGATGTTTTAATCAGATCCACTGATCCACATAATTTCATCCAACAGACCTGGATCCCTTCTCTCATCAGTCCGTCTGCTTCTGTATTAAACGTCAGTGAAGTGATTTCACATCAGTCTGATCAGCTGTACTGCTCAATCAGTAACACATCTTGAATAAAAAGGTGTGACAGTGCAGTAAAACACTTTATTAACTTGCATTTCCTTGCCCTTGGAGCACTAATAAATGCTTTTCGATACGATACCCTTCTGTTTCAGGGTCAAGTGAGGACCGACTGGAGGGGCAAATAGGGGACTTTTACTCCGTATTAAACTAAACTCCAAAACTGAATTCAGGTTTACTCTATAAATCACCTACATGTAAATACATAGATGGGTGTTCTATGAATCTGGTCCCTAAAAACAGGATAGAAGGGCGAAACATTCAAACCAGATATAGACTAATGTTATGAAGCAACTTTGGAAGAACTTTGGGTCTATTTTAAAAATAAATATTTACAGAGATAAAAGAGAAACTATTTTTCAGATTAAAAAAAAAAATATAAATGTATTTTAATACAAAAATCTGCATGTAACCGTAAAAAAGGGACATGAAAATTATGCTCTACTATTTTTTTTGAATGTCTTTATGATCTCACAGGTACATTTTGGGAATCAAACTAATTATACAAGGATGAGTGTTTGAAAAAAACAAAAACAAAGACAAAATAACTCATAATATATTTGTGTTTAAATGGGAAGCTTCCCATTTAAATTCACTTGCGTTACACGCAGAACTTGGAATGAGACTGATGATGCATGTCTGGATTAGAAAACCCACTAGGATCGTCAAATTTAACATGATGTCTTTATTTATAGTGGTATATAAGACCATTTCAAGTGATGTTTTCCATATCAAATGCACTGACACCTAGGTAGCTTTTGGCCCTAATATTTTATTAAAAAATCATTAATTTTAGGATGGCTCAGAGTAAGAGTATATTATTTTTGCATTTATCTGAGGTCATCATTAGGGGGGTGGGGGTGTATAAAAGTGTCTTATTATTGGGTCTAAAAATCTGGCAAAGTGACAGGTACCAAAATGAACCCAGTTTCGTAGAAGCATCCAGATGTCAATGAGAGGACCCATTAAACCTTAAATTAAACATTAAACAAGCATACACACTGTTTTCACATAATGTCTTAATAATATTTGGAGCAAAAGTGCAGCATAAATGAGTTGTTGCATTTCCACACGCTTAATGTAATTATTTACAAGCCTTAGCTATAATAGTAATCAAAAAATGCATCATATGTAATCAGAGAATGAAGATGAAGACATTTGAGTCAATTAAGTCAAAGTGCAGGTTTAAACCCACTCACCGATAAGGTTTGTCAGAATTGTGAATCCGCCTATGGTTCCGCACCCCAACATATGTAGAGCTGGTGTAGTCGCACACGTCACACTTGTACATCTTTTGCATGCTGCACTCTGTTAAAGGAAATACATGAAAACAAACATATTCACTGGAACGTTCATGTACAAAATCACTTGTTTAATGCTGGTAACAGTGAGCCACCTACTGGCCTTAGTCGACATGGTAAAGTAATGTTTAGCCCAAACAGGCTACATGGACAAATTATGACAGTGATGGGAGACAGAAATGCCATGAGAAAGAAGCCATGCTAAACAGACATCTAACAATCAAACCCCAGAATATCAAAACAAAACAAAATAACATTCTTTGATGATAAATTTGTGTGAAACATTTGAAAAACTAGCATCACAGTTTAATATTTTAAAGCTGAAGCACATACTGAAAGTCAGATTTAGAGGGATCATCTTAAAAATCAAGTTTTAATTTGGATCATTTTGTAAATGTTCTGTAAAAGACTGGGGCTAATAAAAAAATATCTACAGTTTCATGATAGGCTTTGATTTATCACCATGAAACGAGTACGAATGATGCCATTTCAGGGTATTTTCAAAACGGAAACTCTGAACCAACATTTTTATTCTAATGGTATACATTTGGCCTGCTTTTGCTTTCAGTCTGTGATGTGAGAGTGGATCATTATGTCCTGCTGTCAAAATGTACATTTATAGATGTCATACACCTGACATTTACAGATTTTTCATTTGACTCATCTTTAAGTTCTGCAGGCCTCCATTCATTTTCATGTTGCTTTTTACAATGACAGCTTCACAGAAAATTCAGTAACTGATCCAAAACCCATAACTCCACAAAGAAAAGGTTCCACATTGTATAAGAACCAAGGCCACCTCATCTTTCATTCAGACAAGTCAACCAGTCTTGGACTTTCACATCTGAAAATCTGGTTGGATCCAAACTTGAATATCTGGAGGTCTGGTCTGCACCAAATGCAGTTGGTGTGGATGTGTTCTAAGACTGCAAACATTAGTAAGAATATACTTAATCACAATTCAGAAGGGGGCTTTGGACAAGTTTCTTTCCTAACAAATGGTTCTTTCCTAACAGAGTCCTAGAACCCCTGCTGTGGAAACCTAACTTACCTTCATCTGTTACCCGCTCAGCCTCCTCCACTGTGGAAATACTTTCAGAGACGGGCGTGAGGGATGCCACGTCGCTGCCAGTGCTATGATGCTCCCTTTCATGGTTCCTCAGTTGACTCTACATAAGGAAGAAAAAAAACAATAAAACAAAATTAAGATGCGTACGGTGTAAGAAGCTGATTTTCAAAACAGCAGCTTAAATGCACCAACGCTGTAAATATGATTCATTTTCCAATTTATTTACATAGACAGCACAAGCAGAGAGACAGAAGAGACTACTCATTTTTGAAAGATAAGACAGATATCACCAGCCCTTGACGTATAGAGCAAATATACACATCAATATGGAGGCTGTATTTAATAGATTGTGGAGGACAAGATCCAAATCTAAGTTGTTAGAGAACAGTGGAGTATTGAATAACAAGCAGAAAGCTTCAGTGACACAGCTTCAACAGGCACTTGAATATTGACTAAACAATTAATGAAGCCAAATTAAATGCCATTTTGTGATAATCAGCATCAACCAATTATTTCAGAACATCAGCTGGCAATTTTCACATGACACTTATAAACAAAACCAAAATGAATGTGACTCCATCTGCAGTGTAGACTGCGGCAGGCAGAAACCTCAATGTGAAGTGGAGCGATGTTCCATGTTTTTATTACTATGGACACTGCAGAGAAAGCATAGATCTACTCATGTAAACAGTGTAGACAACATGTTCACATTCATATAAGTTCAGTCATTTAAAATATTTATTATCTCTCGACTGCTACCATTTTTGGAGCAGACTGGGCAAACAAACTTTTTTTTATCTGAACTCTCAAATCTGTTGGATAATATGAGAAATGAAGAAGTAAACTTCACACAGATCATCTCTTTCCTCTATGAAGTGATGGCTGTAGCTCACACGCACCTGTTTATTTCAGACTGAATCTGATTGGGGAGGCAACAAGGATAACTTCATCTTATCTTGTGATCTTATGTGACAAAACACCTGTTTATTATATTTGTTGAATGAAATTCTGTGAATTATGCACTTTTCTAATTAAGCGTCTTTATCACATTTATCATAAAAAATCTAAAATTGCAGACCTGCTGATAGAACTACAACCTGCAACTCTGCTCCTCTGCACAGCCAGAGATACTGAACAGATCAACGGCCCAGTGTAAACAGTGAGGCCACATCTCTATAGAGACTGGAGCATTTATTAGTGACAGTGAGCCTGCAGAAAAACACACAGTACTGCCTGTCTTATATTTACTTCAGAACACATAAACAATGTCCATATGCAGTATACACGGCTGAGCAGCAAGGCCTGCACTCCACTATGATCAGATTCACAACACCAGCTAATACTGTGGACGCCATTCTACTACACTTTGGATACAAGAAACAATAGCAATGTTAACACAAATGCTGTTTACCTTATAGTGGAAGGTGTCAGGGCACTGTTTGCATTGGTACATCCTGGTCTTGCAGTGGTGGATCATATGACTCTCTAGGTCCTTGCTGTCTGAGGCGATGTGCTCACAGATGGGACACTGGTACGGCTGCCTCTGCCGGTGCACCCGTAGGTGCTGTTTAATGTAGCCCTTGTTGCCACTGCTGTATCGACACAGGCGGCACCGGTATGGCCTTTCACTGCCGGGGATGTAGTCCACCAGGCTGCCGTCAGGAGAGCCAACCAACCCATCCACACGTGGAATGCTACACACATAACCCCCCGCTCCAGCTCCTGTGACCACACCAGCCACTGCTCCGTTCTGGAACTGAGCGTTATCCTGAAGCTCTTTTAGGATATCCTCATCTGATGTATTCTGGTCTGAGCGTTCTCTGAGTCTTTCAATGACTGTGAGCAGAGAAAGGCTGATGCCTGCTTTAGTACCCGGCCCCTCTTCATCTCCGTCCCCCAGGCCCAGTGACCCCAGACTTTCTTCTTTGCGCTCACTCTGAAGCTCTATATCCAAGAGAGCTGTTGTTGTCTCAAGATCCTTTTGTCCAGCTGCAGACCCTTCCACCAGTTTCTGGCCTGCATTTGGATTCTGTATCCTCAGACCTACCTTAGTGCTTGAGGTGGGGAGTTCTGGTGTCCTCATAGGCATAGCTACGAGGGCCTCAGCAGCCAATGAGTGCAGGCGCAAAGACTCTGAGTGTGTCCTCTTGCGACCAGCAGGGGGGATATTTTCATCCCTTGACGAGTCATTGGTTGTAGTGATTGAGGTTTTACCCTCTGCTAACAGCTGGCTGTCAGTTACACCATCAGCACTGCTAGTGACCACATCATCCTTCACCTTGCAGAGATGATCCCTCCCTTCTTCTTCTGTATCAAGTAACCTCTTAGACCTGTCCACATCTGGGCTGAGAAGCAGAGGGTTATTGGCCATGACTGAATCCTCAGCTGAAGGCAGACGTTCTACAATCACGTTTATATGGCCAGCACAGTTAGGACTGCTGTTGATGATCTTCTGAGCTGATGACAATAAACTGTCTGTGACTGAGGTGCTTTCATGGTGACAATCGCTCTCTGCTTCAATCTCTGCTTCTGTTGTCACCTGCACCTCCACCACAGGCTCCTCAGATGCCAGGTCTTTGATGGGATAAACATGTTCCTCCTCTTCCTCTTTTATTTTTATACACTGATTGTGATTGGTCACTGAATGAGTCAAAACATCCTGTTTATTCTCCACCTCCAAGGGCACACATAGCTGAAGCTTAAAGGCAGTTTGGGTCGTCTGCATGCTTTTATCCTGAAGAACAGGAGGAAGAACAACTATTTCCTCTGTTGCTGCAACGGGGTTGGCAGAGTTTCCTGCTGGCAGAGTGGCATGAGCTTCCCTCTTTGTGTGAGTCCCATCTTCATCTTCAAAGATTGGATAAGAGCAGTCAACCAGGCCGGCATGTTTCCAGGCATGGGTCTTTAGCATTCGCTGCTGGCTGCACACATAACTGCAGATCAGGCAGCGGTACAGTCCATACTCTTCATAACTGTACCACTTCTTCTTCTGTGGCAGCTCTGTGGAGCCATCCACTGCATGTTTGGCTCCCCCCTTTTCTTTCCCCTCATCATGGATCTCAGATGGATTAGAATTGCTCTTCAGGTTCCCTCTATTGTCAAAGTGGAGCCTGACGTGTGCTTCCAGTTGCTCCTGGTCTGTGGAGGTGAAGCGACACTCAGAGCACATTAGAATGAGGTCACTGTGTTGTTCATTGTGTTGTTTCAGGTGTTCTTTCAGCTGGGTCAGCGTTAGGGACAGATAGGGGCATAGGCAACACTGGTAGCATGTGACTGTTCGCCTGTGTTCACTGCCACTGGGGTTATCCTCTGCCTCTGTTACTGTGGTGATGTTGTTGTTGTTACCATCACCTGTTGAAGATGGAGACAGATCTCTGACAACAGAACTGTTGCTATCTAACCTCCTCTCCTTTGTGCTTTGCTCCTCACAGTCCTGTCTTGTTTTCTTGTAGGGTGAACCTCCTCTGCTCTCTCTCGCCCCCTCCTCACCACCTCTTCTCACAGATGAAGCCTGTTGGAGTACTCTCTTCTGTCCTGCTAGCATGCAGCGGCGCTGCGGTCGCTTCTCCACAATTTTGCTGAGCTTCTGGATGACCTGGATGAGAGAATCGGCAGCTTGTTTCTGCTGAAAACTGTGGGTGGTGTTGTCCTCAGGAGCCTGCTGTGCCTGGGATTGAGAGCGGGTTCCCAGCACTGATTGACTGGAGGAGGATGTGGAGGCGTGTGTGATGAGTACAGCTACATCACTGCTCTCCTCCATGACCTGGAAGATGACACAATACATAAAAATTATTGAGCAACACAGATGGTGCTACATGTTTATGTTTAGCATATTTTTGATGTTTATGCTTGTTGAGATTTCTCTCAAACAGCATTTAAATCACAATGTGAAGCAAGTTCACCATTTCAAATATTAATTTGTGGCTGAAAACACTCCCATTTATGTCATTGAAAAATAAATAAATAATGTTTATATTAATAAATGTTTTACATATCATGAGTAAATACCTTTGAATAGTAACATTTGGCTGGTCTATCCATCAAGAGATTAAGTGTGAGCACAGATGGATGTAAAAACATTCTTGTAGTAAAACTCAAAAACACAAGCCACCTATTTAAACTATGGCTTAATATGTTTTTGTCAGATACATTTCAAACTAACAGTGTAACCCCACTTCCAAATACAATAGTAATTAACTTTAACCCTTTAAAAAACATACATTGTTCTAATTAGGATGATGTCAGTCATATTGCTAAATAGAGGACTACTCTGAGAAAAGTCTGTTTGTGTGGAGTTTACAATGGACACTCAGCCTGTCAAGACAGCAAAATAATGCTACTTTTACTCAGCAAAGTGGAATCTGGACTCTTCCTGCCATTTATGGTCACAATATTTACCTATGGATATAAGTAAAGGCTGTTGCTGTAAAAGGAAAAACAGCCTACAACACTGCCAGCCTTAACTTTTGCACAATAAGCCAAGGCTTATCATGGCTTAGTTTGTAAACATACGGACCATGTGCATGTGTTTATAGCCTAATCTGAAGGGAAATAGTCACTAATGTGTGGTTAAATCCCTTTCATCTGTATATCCCACTTTCCTCTTACTGACCACAATTCATCTTCCTCTTTCTCCCACTTCTGCTTTTGTGTGATATCATAAACTCTAGGATACACGTGTGACAACGGGTCCTTCTGGATTATTCAGCTTTATGAGAGTTTAATTCATACTGACCTAATGTTATTTATGATGGCTACACAATAATTAAAAAATGAAAACATCACAACAGGCCTCGTTAGTTTACAGTGTCCTTACTCAAACAATACTGCGTTGAATTTAATGACACCTGTCTGTCAATTACCCTGCTGCATATAGTGTCTACTGACTCTGTAACTGTCGTCAGTGCAGCCTCTGCTGACACGATCATGTGCTTTACAGTCTCAGATGAGCACCTGTTATGTCAGGATCTAAAAATATTTCATCCACTTTCACTCCTCTGCAGAATGAAGTTGAGCGCTGCCTCCTAACACAGGCTACGGCATCGAAAGGCACTTAGCCAAAAATGCTAACAGCTGATTCGACGGGGCTGCTATGACACCTAAAACATATATGAAACAAGGAAAAGCAAACTTTGTCAAGTCCAACAGGGCACGTTCCGTTAGCTCCACAATTAGCCCCAAGCTTGCTGACTGCTACTCAGACACACATACAGACACACGAGTGTGACACTGCTAGCAGCTACACACATGAGTATACAAGGACATTTTAATTACCGCGGCGGTTAATGAATAACGAAGAACTGAGAGGTTGTAATTAAATAAAAGTATACTTACTGACACGAAAAAGCGAGACGCTCTTTGTCCTCAACACATAAAACTGATTTGTTTTAGTCGTTAGCCATAAAAAAGTGGCCCCTCTCTCTCCCACATTGCAAAATGGCGAGGATGGAATATCAGTCACGTGACTCGGGGTTTAGGTCAGGTGACCAAGGAGGATGTTTGATTGACAGGTTTGCTGGGGGGACAAGCTTAAGCGGAGTTCAGATGTAGCATGAATACAACCAAGGTGGGTTCATATGGGTATTACTGGTATATTTAATTTTAAATAGCCTCTAAATGCACAACGATTTAGATTAACCAGTGTTTATAAGCTGTGAACATTATTTTTTTCTGTCTTAATGTTATCGATTATTGACAGTAAATGCAAATCGGTAGATTTAGAAGCATGTTGAAGGCCTAACCTGATAATTAATGCTAAACTAAACATTAAGGTTTATATATTTTTTGTAAACAGCGGAATAAAATAAATGCAGCCATTTTAAGTATGTATTAACGTAGGTTACAGTTCGTCAATAATAATGAATGATTCATTTTTAAATGAAAGATTCTTATCGATTATTGACAAAAAAAAAAAAAAAACTTGTTTGATTTAGGAGAGACATCTAACCGGATGATAAATGCTAATAGAAATCATACATATGTATTTTTTTTTTCATATGGGTAATGGGTCAATAAAAGAATTGAAGTAATGTTAAGTGTTTAATAATGTAGGTTTATAATAATAATAATAATAATAATAATTATTATTATTATTATTATTATATAATAATCTTATAAAATCTACATATATTTTTATGTTATGGCACTGTATTACTATATGGACATTAATTAACTAGTTGATACAACAGCTTCCACTAGGAGGTTTCGCGTTGTTGCAAAATGTTACATGTGTTGTCACCATTTTACTAGAGGAAAATTTTACTGTCAGATTCTTTAAAAATGAAATAACTGTGAGACTATACCAACGGTTTTGACTGAACTTGAAGACTAATGCACAGATAAAACCATCTGAGTGTGCTTAAGATTAATTAAAGTTAATACTAATATGACCATTTTTATTAATAAAATAAATAAGCATTGATTTTATCTTTTCATATAGGCCTGGCTATGTCTAAAGCTGACTGGGCTTTAGTTAAATTGTCTGCAGTAGCTTCTCAGTCTTGTACTGTTATAGCTGAATACTGACATCTAGTGGTCAATTTACGTTTGTGCATCTCACATGAAAAAGTGCATCTGCAGTAATTCTTGAAATTATTGGAAGTAGCTGTATCTATACCTCTTATAGTTCTTCTCCAAAAA
>JAPSES010000001.1:17479330-17491139 GCA_029822895.1 Maxillicosta whitleyi
ACACGTTTACCAAACCATCAGTGTCACTCCAAATCACTAAATCCAATCAAATCTTCATCCTCGGTGTCACTTTGAAAAAACTCCGGCCACTCCGGAGGTAGAAGAGGCGGGGCTTCCTCTTCTACGTCGCTTACGTCAGTTATCGCCAATGTCGAAATGATCAACACAGGACTAGAGCGCTCTCTTGTGGTTTAGTGTGAAAATAACATGTGAAATGATATAATAATGTCTTAATAATTTCACACATAATTCGCTCCAGAGTATAAGCCGCACCCTCGTACAAACTATGAAAAAAACTGCAACTTATACTACGGAGAAAAAAAGGTAATATAAAAATACATTATGAGAACGTTGACATTTACAAAGTATCTCTTCAGAAAATATGTGAATAGCCTGAACAACCATGAACAACTGAAATTTCTTAAGAAAAATAAGTGTGATTTTTCACAATATTATGCCTCAACTTATCATTTCACATGTGCATTATAACTAACAAAGGCATCTGGGAATGAAAAATACAGCATTTATGATCAAAACAACTTGTCAAGACTCAACAAAAACCTTTTACCGTCAGTGTTTTCTGTGTAATTTTTAATTTTTGCACTTTGTAAATCCATCTTGTGGACTGGAGTGGACCGTTTGGATGGACGGTTTTGTCCATATGTTTGACACATGGTCCTTTACAGTCTAAGTTTATAACATGTTCTAAAGAATCATGATTAATGTGTAATATTTCAGACATACTGTATGTCATGTAGTAATCAAGGAATTTTAGGCAACCCTTTTAAAACCACGGGATCACCGGTGATACAGTGGCACATGTGTATTTCAAATTACCGTAACTATTCGCTAATTCATGCAGTTTTAATCATTCAAACTGGCCCTGAAAGGTGTGCAGGAACTGTTTCAGAAACTACCACTGCTAAAATAAAATAACAAAGAAACAAAACACCTGGATATTGGCAAATACAACAGCCTGTAACATGAACTCAGAAAGCTCCAGAAATGTAAAACTGTCTGAGTTGTTGTAAAATAGTTTGAATTAGATTTTTGCGATCTCAGAGATGTTCAAGCTGCACTTTTCAAGAATTTATAAAAAGAAAATAAAAAAAAATGAATTCCATTTTTGTCCGTTTCTTCTTATAAACAGGTATTTAATTACTATAAGAATGGTAAATACTTGAGAGATTTTGAAAGTTTTACTTTTCCTGGAAAAAGGATGTAAATTGTTTACACATAGTGCATTTTAGAAAGGCAAATGAAGTTACCATATTTGGTTCCTCACCAATATATGACAAAAAAAATTAAATATAATAAATATATATAAAAATACAAGAAAAAAAAGTTATGTAAGGTGAAACGAACATGTATTTTAAAACATTAGAACATCACTTTTAGAACATTAAGCCAACATAGATGTGGCCAGGCTGATCCAGACACCTGTCCACATCCACAAGATCATGAACATCATTCATTACATTAGTACCATTACTTCATCGTTACATTAGTACCATTACTTCATCATTCCTTACAGTGGTACCATTACTTCATTATTACATTAGTACAATTATGTCATTATTACATTAGTACCATTACTTCATTATTACATTAGTACAATTATGTCATTATTACATTAGTACCATTACTTCATCATTAGTACCATTACTTCATCATTCCTTACATTAGTACCATTACTTCATCATTCCTTACATTAGTACTATTACTTCATCATTACATTAGTACCATTACTTCATCATTACATTAGTACCATTACTTCATCATTCCGTACATTAGTACCATTACTTCATCATTACATTAGTACCATTACTTCATGGTCCCTAACAGAGCAGGTCCACTCACTGTTCATACACAGGTGGACCTTACAGACCCTGTAGAACCACATTGGACCACAGATTGTCCACTCACTGTCCTCACTGTAACTGTTCCTTTCACTGTCTTGTAATGTATGCAGAAATTACCAAAAATAGTCACTTGCTTAGTAATACAGAAACTGACAGTGACATAATATATTGAATTTACAACAATGTTTTAGATTAGATTAGAGTTGTTGAAAAAAAATGAGACCACCCTTGTTTTCGTCAATTTCTTGTTCATTTTAATGCCTGGTACAACTAAAGGTACATTTGTTTGGACAAATATAATGAGAACAACAAAAATATCTCATAAGAGTTTCGTTTCAGGGCTGATATCCATCTATTTAACATTTTTTCTTGATAAAAACCAAAATCGCTTCAGTTCTTACATCAACATCTATGTCATTGTACTGATAAAAACAACGCTTTTATACATTCCATGTTTTTAGTCACATGACACACAGGAGTTAGGACTTGATTGCATAACCATTGTTTGTGATGACTTTTGATGGTCTAATAATTTTTTCCACAACTGCGTAAAATATGTTCATAACGATCAGATCGAATGACTGTCAAAAGTGTGTCTACTTGGCTTAAATAAACTTATGTCCATGAAATTAAAAAGTCAGAAGTGGAATAAGAGTTGAAAGAAGGAAAACTGGGAAAGAAAAAAAAAGGGAGTCTACCTTAACAGTAACTTAACTGTACAGTAACTCAATTCAAAGTTGCTCTCCCACTTCTCTGCCCTTGGCTCCCCTCCAACAAAACAAATGCAATATTATCATGAGATGTTGTCCACTATCAGCAGGAAGAACAGAGCCAAAGAATACACTCATTCCATTTTCAGACAAATCGAGGCCAGACACATCTATTTATCGCCTTTCCTCTCTTGTGCTTCTAATTTTAATTTGAAGTTTTCAAAAAAAAAAAAAAAAAAGAAAAAAAAAAGAAAAATTTCAAGGCTCGAGCGACATTAGCGACACTATAGGACCTGTTTTCCCTCAGCTGGGGAAATTAATTACTTATTGATCAAGAGAGCGAGTGAATAAAATGAAGTGAATTAATAAATAAGTGAATAGATAGCAGAGCGTGGGCCATAGGTGGGCTAGTTGTTCACATTTGAAAACATCATGGTTGGCAGATTCCATTTGTTTTCCATTTCATTACGACCAAAACGGGGCTCCCTATGCGCACAGAGGAACGTGATGGAGTTCATTACATAATCATTAGAAATCATACTTTTAACAAAAAAGAAAATGTGGGAATTCGGATGAACCGTAGCCATTTGGAAACTCCGGGGTTCATCAATTTTAAGAGATAAATTTACATGTGAAAACTTGAAGTGGCTTTTATTACCGTACCATCCATCACGGTCTTACGTTCGTGTAATTCAATGCTACGTCTTATCTCGAACCTTAGGGGGAAAAAAAAACAAAACAACAAAGAATTCCTTTTTATGCATCTGCTCTTAAATCAAATGGCTTCATGCGTGGCTCAAGTTTCATGAAAATCAGTTCAGTCGTATTAAATGATCCTGCTGACAGACGGACAGATGTGGGCGATGACATTACGTCCTTGATGGACTAAAAAAAAGTTGTGAGAACTTAAATACGACCCGTATGACTTTCTAAGAGATAATTCAAGGATTGTGAAGTGTTGCAACGCCGCAATGTACAAGCAATTACTTTTGCTTTAATCCCCCACCTTTTAAATGATTAGTTGTTCTAAATTATTGGAATAGTTAAATGGCAATAATTTTATCTCTGCTTTTAATAAACGGCCCTGCTGCTTGTGCAGAAGTTGTGCCTTGATTGGAACCTCCCTTAAAACTTGCAAAGTACATATCATTAGGCCTTAGTACAGGATGGTCCAGGCTAATAAACAATTATTTATACCAAATTATTGCCTAATGTATCAAATTAACAACATGCAGCATCTGAGATTTATACACCATGCTTGCCACATTTATTGCATTTACTTAAGGTATTCAGCGACACACATTTTGTGTAAAACACATCTTTTTTATAGATCATGCTTTATGGTGGAATATGTGAGATTAACAGTGTGAAGCGTGTTTTTGTTTGGTTGATTTATGGACACTATAAAGTCATGTTTATTGGGCCGGTGCAAATAATTAAATGGTGGAGTTTTAAGTGCAATATTCACCTAATGTAAAAGAAAAAGAAAGGGTGGAAATATTACCTCGTAAAGCCAGAGTTATCTCCAAAGTCAAGGAGTCAAAATATTTACATCGATAAATCTGTCCTTAACACCTCGCAGCTAACAGGGGTGGACGGCCCCGACCAGTTGCCTTTTGTGGCAGCAGGACTGAGATGGATGTTGGCAGGACACGATGCTGTTGTTTTTCACCGCTTCTAATTGCCTTTTTACCCTCCAGTGTGTAGAGTTTAGGACGAAGAGGAGGAAAACTTCTGGCTATAAACACGCCGGAAAATTACATATATAGACGCACGGCAAAAATATTCTATTTCATTCAGCAGAAAACTGAAGAATGCACCCTCCCGGCCACAATCATGCAGAAACACACCTCACCGAGTCACAAATCTATATGCGTAAGGACGTGCACACGCCAACGCTCCCACAAATACACACCCAACTAGGTCAAAAGCAGCAAAGACTCTACACAGTCAGATTGATTCCTTAAGATATTCATAGTAATCTTAAAATTCCTGCTTGTTGGGTAATAAGACACTTTATCATCACACAGCATGACAACGTGCATTAGTCTTGACCTGCCACAGGGGGGGGGGGGGGACACCGGATGCGGTTTGATCACCATAACAACCAGTGTATTGATTATAACAGTGTGAAGTTGGAGTCCACCACTGATACAGCTCCTGGAGAGCGAAGGTGAAGAGGAAGACGGGTGGTGTTGTGTGTGTGTGTGTGTGTGTGTGTGTGTGTGTGTGTGTCTCAGGTGTCCCCTGCAGCCCCTCCTCCACACCTCCAACCCCCCCCCACCTCAGACAGAGGCTCTCAGAGGAAGATAAATGTCCGCTTCACAGAAATCCAATAGACATTCAGATGTATTCAACAGCCATACCAGACAAACTTTTTTTTTTTATTGTAACTTCAAAAGTTAAATGAATATAGAGAAAGTGTTTGGGGAGGCTGCACCATTAGTGAATGTATCGCTTCACTGATGAAAACACTGACAATGAAATCATCCACGTGTCCCCAGAGAACTCTACACCGTGGCACCCCATTCTTACAGTAGCTTAGACTTTATAATAAAGCTGCACAAAAGCATTTAAACTGGTGAAAATGCAATGTCAACCACACCTGCAACGCTCTCTCTCTCTCTTTGTGAGTATTTCCAGTTCTGAGTAACCCCCCCCCTCCCTGCCTAAACAAGGGAACAACACCCTCTACCACCAGCAAACAACTGAAAATAAGCATATTTGATTTCTAACCTTCCAAAAATGATCTCTTGATATCACAACCTGAGAGTTCATGATGTTGCAATATATGAGTTTATAGAATAAAAGATTATTTTATTATCTAGTCAAATAACATATATCCATTATTGTTCCAGTTAGAACCTATTTGTATATTATGGGGGTATTTTGTTACCTAAAAAAGTTACAATAAAAAAAAAACCTAAATTATATTATTATTATTATTATTATCTATTTATTTGTTTTAATTTATTTATTATGGTTTAAAGAATGTCTTGACAGTCATTCTAAATAAGCCTAAGAGCAAAAAACACACCGTAGATATATATATATAAAACACAGCTCAAATGATCTGCAATAAACACATTAATTCACTAAATAGAAGAAACAAAGCTGACCCACTGCATGGCATGGATAACAGTTCAATCTGGTAACAATACTGGGTCCACAGAACTGGTGTCAACACAAACTAAACCTTTTGACCTTTTCTGGTTTTGCAAATGGCAATGCAAGTGAGAATGAACAACAGCAACATGAAGCAAATATGTGGGAATTTGTATAAAATATCACAGAAAGGATGTGCGTTTCTATAAACAGAATAAAATAACCTAGATTGTACGTGGTACTTAGAATAAACTAAATAGACAGAGGAGTAGAAGCAAGACATTCTGTTATCATTTCTTTGAATACAATATTTATTTATTTATTTATTTTTGGTGATGGGATTTTTTTTTTTTAACATGAAAGGAACCAAAATAAAATTCGGTTGTCTCATTACTACATATGAACCACAGTCAGCTGATCAGTCACGTGACCTAACTGTTTGTTATACCAGAACTTATTTAAAGACAGGGTTTCCATTTCCATGAATATTTGGGAATGCAAAATTTCTGTATTCAATAGATTTATGGATGCATATTGTTCTTAAAAGTTGGAAATCGATTCATTGCGTCACAAATAAATACAAACTGAATAAAATTTTACTGGTTGGTTGAAATTATTATAGAAAATATGAAACATTATCAGTCTTTTTTACTTGAATATAACCTCGGTAAAACATCACAACTGGGCTTTTTATTTTATTTTTTTTATCTCTCTTCTTACAATATCTACAGTTGATTTTTCATCCAACTTTGTTTTAACTAGAAAAATCGAAACATATGATTTACAGTTAACAATAGAAATAGTGAATAACAGAAAACAGGACACAAAACTCAAATACGGTCATACAGGAGACCGTGTAAGACAGTGTAAATAGAGGCTCAGACGCAAACTACGAGTTTGTATAATGTTAGTGTCAAGTTATATTCTGATCACCAGATGTTCGACTGCATTTCCTGGAATCTCGGCGTATTCCTTCGAGTCTCGCTGACGGACACGGAGAAAAATGATCAGACGTACTGCAGAAAGACAGTAATGCCAAATCAATGGAAGAACTATATGTGATTTATATTATTTATAACATACACTGCATTAAAGCTAACTGACCCAACAACAGCAGGCTACTGGCAATATGAGAATTTCTGCGTGTGAGTATGTGTGTGTGTGTGCGTGCGTCCACACACAAACCCGTTGTGATGTACGTGCATCTGTTTGCACACACACCAGCCACAGTGCCTGAGCTATGGCCTAATAGGATAATGAATTCAGTGTGTAGAGGCAGTGTAAGGACCGGTGGTGTGTGTGTGTATGTGTAGGGCAGCAGTGGGGGTTAATACAACATGATAAATATTTGATTTCTGCTGGGGCCAGTCCCCACCTACAGAATGGGAAATGGCTGTAATGCGATTCAGAACAGATTGTCCTCTGGGAGGCCCTTTGTGTGTTTTGCGTGATATGTGTGTATGCGCGTGTGTGCTTGTGCGTTTGTGAGTATAAAGGCCCTGTGACTGCATGTGTATGGCCAGGGGAAATAAAGGAACAAATCGGCTTACAAATCACCACAGCACCACGGCACCACAGCGAGCAATGGCCCCTGTCTGACTATCACCACCAGCAATGACCCTGAACACAACGATCAAGTTGATACGGGCTCTGACGCGACATTATGTACAGGTTCAGGGGGAAGGAGCTTGGCGCTGCTGGCCGGAACGCACTAGTTGCACTAAATGATTTGTGTTAGAGAGAAGAAAATAGCATATATTTGAAGTGTGCTTAATTCCACATTAAATAGACCACTATAGATCCAAACTGCAGTTCAATGAGGAACTTTACTCATTAGCTCACAGTCTGATGGTAGGTGACTACAAATAATGAATTAGCTGAAAAAGAGACAGGATAGGTGATTTCCTTTTTTGAGAGTCTGCCAAATTTTTTTATAATCCCACTCCTGTGTTTGTTCGTTTTGTTTGTTTGTTTGTTTGTTTGTTAACACTCTAACAGCAGAACTATGGGTTGAATTCATACCAAATTGGGTTTGTAGACTCCCAGTGACCCATAATAGATCTCATTACATTTTGGAAACAGTAGGTCGAAGTTCAATTTTTTTTTATGAATTAAAAAAAAACAAAAAAAAACAATTCCCATTTACTTATAATGGGCGAAATTTCCATTGTCTGTAGCAGCAAAACTACTGGTTGAATTCATACCAAACTGGATTTATATACTGCCATTGTCCTAGGATACATCTGATTACATTTTAGGAAAAGTAGGTCAAAGGTTTTAGGAATTACTTAAATCATCTCTTTTTTTCTCCCATTTACTTATAAAGGGGAAAAAAAAATTCACATGTCTATAAAAACATCAGTTTTGTTTGAATTTTATTGAAACTTGGCACATATATAGATGTAATTGATATGATGACATCATCACACGCATAGACATGATGACACCAGCTGGATCGATGCTAAAATAAGCTACATTATGTGCGAGGGGCGGGGTTTATTGGGCCTGGCACCACTTTTTTCAGATGGTTTTGGGGTGTGAGGAGGTTTATGCTTGACCTCATAGAGATGTTGATCCAATGGTTATAGCTCTGTTTCTGCATAAGTGCTGGAAATGTTATGTCTGAAAAAGCATTTAAGTGCTTTAAAATTAAACGGTATACTTGTGGTTCACCATGATGAAAGGCTTATTTTAACATTCTCTGTAATGCAGCATTATTTAAGATGTTTCCTTCCACTTTTAATAAGACAAGCTCTGTTTTAATAATTACCTGCTAAATTATGCACCACTAATTTGCAATGCAAATGTGAGGGCAATGCAAATATGTTGCTCATTTTGTCCTCTTCTTATGTTTTTTTTATATTGCATTTTTTTTAAGGTAAATACAGCAAACATGTTGAGGCTTCAAAATGTTCAGTAACAATGGCGATATTTTTGTATAATCATAAAGAAAATGGAAATGAATTTGAGATGCTGCAAAAAAAAAAAAAAAATGTGACTAAGAGGTGTGTCCATTAAAGCTGCATGAGGCAGAAAATTTCTATTTGTCAAAATTAAAGGATTAAATATCATGACAGATTACCTCAAGCCATTCCATGTGATTTTGAGTCATATCTGATGAATTTTTAACACAACTCAGTACAGCTGTCAGGCACCTGCCAATATATTTTTTTCACATGATATATTTTGTACAGTCTGTAAATAGAGTCAAGAGAAGGTGAAGAAGTCTTGTTTCCTCTCACATCACTGGAATTATACTATCGTTAGCCTCAGAGCATAATTGCTTAAGTCATATTTTTGTGATATTTATATAAAAATGAATCAGCAGTGTTAGGGAAGTAAAATTACACAGAAATCACAATTTAGTCAAAATCAAGTCATAGAACTTAGGTAATTATGCTATAAGGCCAATGATATCCCATAATATATCTGATTTCCATTGTCATAAATGTGTGATATGTTTTTCCCTCACCCTTTTCTTTGATGCATATTTGTCATTTTATTTATTTATGCTACATATTTTTATTTCTCTTTTATTTATTTATTTTTGTCCAACCCAATCCTCCATATGGAACCAGCACGATGAGACACTGCCCCCTTGTAGCTACAGGTATAGAGATGTATTACATAAAGGACCTTACCCAAGGGTCCACCTGGGTCTCAAACCGGCAATTTTCCGCACCAAATTGGTGGCGTAAACCTCAAAGCTATCCAGTGGCTTTTATCTTTTTTAAATTTATTTTTCACATAGTAACAAACATACACATAAATACACATTGGTTAAAAATTGTAATGGACAGTTACTGAAAACCCTCAAGGGTCTTAACAAGTGACAACCAAATGCACGTTGCACAAAAGTACATTTTCAACCAATACAATTCCACAATGTACCAAGCTTAGAAATGTATCCCATGTGGAAAATTACAATCACTCAGGAGCAGAGTTTTCGCAGCTTTTTTAAACTGAATTTGAAGAAGCTCTGCAAGAAGAGTGAGCAGATTATTCCATATTTTGGGTCCTCTGTGTAGAACACTGAACTGAGTCTGACTGGTACGAGTAAAAGCTGCTCTAATAAGACGGCTACTACGACGTGAATACTTGTGGATTTCAATGTTAAAGGATAAATATAATTGAAATGTTGAGGCAGTGGCTTTTTAACAGAGTCAATGCCCGGTCGTTTGTGGAAATTGTGACACAGCTCAAATGGGATTGAAAAATTATTTGTCCCATTGACTTGCATTCATATTTATTGTTATAGTTATATCAAGCAATGGTTTGGTCTGATCAGCCATGTTTCTGCTCTTTGAATGAATAGCCAAGACGAGACTGCTACTTTTTTCTTCTATAAAAGTTGAAACAGTTCATCAGTCACATGACTTAGAGATCCAGTGGGAAAGATTTACAATGATTTAGAGCCAGGGTGTCAAACTCATTTTAGTTCAGGGGCCACATTGAGCCCAGTTGGATGTCAAGTGGGTCAAACCAGGAAAATAACAGTGTAATACCTTGTAAATGACAAACTTTTACTGCTTCTTTTACTGCAATAAAAAGTATAAACTTTTACACATTATCCTTTCTTAAAAAAAAAACCCTGAAAAAAACATTACATTTTACAAGAAAAATAAGTGCAATTTTAACAAAAGTATGCTTCAACTTATCATTTATACACTATAGTTACAATGTAGAAACTTTTACAGTAAGTACATCAGCTTATTAGTAATAAAACTCACAAATTGCAGTGGATCTAAAAAGACGCAAACCATTTAATAAAGGGCAGAACAGTGTTAAAATCGCACACGATTTACTGTAGACATTTCAGGTTATTGACATTTTATTGTTAAAGGATAATTTTAAATATAAACATTTTCATAGTGCAATGTTTTGTTTTGTTTTTTCACATGAAACCAAAAAGAAAATTAATACTTTACATTTACTTTACATTATTTTGGAGATAATTCATAAATTCATCCCACAGGCCACATTGGACACTTCGGTGGGCCGGTTTTAGCCCCCAGACCGCATGTTTGACACCCCTGATTAAGAGGCATGTATGTACATAAATGTAATGCTGCATTTTCTTTACCCTGGAATAAGCTCATTTACAGATGGAGCAGGTTGGGTTTTATCTTTTACTGTCACACGACTTGTTGAAATGGACCAGCGTTAATACCCAAGGTCTGAATGGACAAAACAAACACCATCTTTAATGTTGATCTGTTTTATTATTAATGGCCGCTGTAGGTCAGGGTGAGGTGGGGGCATGGAAATGTAACCTCTACTTGTAGAAAAGGTAAAAAACACTTCAAGCAAATGTAAAATAAATAAATAAAAATTCCCTCATTTGTCTCTTCTATTGTATTACTTTAAAATGTGTACAAACATATTCTGATGGAAAAACACTCCCTCTACATTATTGATGAATTCATTCTGTCAACCTATTTTACCTCAAGAATGGTTCAAATGTCTCAGTTTTCATGAATCACTTAATGAAATACAATGGGTTTGTGCCTCCAAATAAATAAATAAATAAACAAATAAATAAATAAATAAATAAATAAACTCCCCAGATATCCAACACATTCCAACTATTGTCTTCAGGAATTGTGTCTATTTGGATTCTGTTATTTTGAGGAGTTTTTCTTAATATTGGTAAATTAACCCTTTATCAAGCAAGTGACTATATTTGGTAATTTCTGCATACATTAAAAGACAGTGACAACAACAGTTCCAGTGAGGACAGTGAGGGAACAATCTGTGGTCCAGTGTGGTCTATGGGGTCTGTAAGGTCCACCTGTGAATGAACAATGAGTGGACCTGCTCTGTTAGGTACCATGAAGTAATGGTACTAATGTAATGAGGAAGTAATGGTACTAATGTAATGAATGATGAAAAAATGGTACTAATGTAATGAATGACGAAGTAATGGTACTAATGTAATGATGAAATAACGGTACTAATGAAATGATGTAGTAATGGTACTAATGTAATGAATGATTTAGTAATGGTACTAATGTAATGAATGACAAAGTAATGGTACTAATGTAATGATGAAGTGATGGTACTAATGTAATGATAAAGTAATGGTACTAATATAATGATGAAGTAATGGTACTAATGTAATGATGAAGTAAT
>JAPSES010000001.1:17565778-17576915 GCA_029822895.1 Maxillicosta whitleyi
AACATGGATTTTGTCTTTCATTCAGATATTCACCTTGTAAAATAACCTGGTTTTCATTATATTAACCCAAAACATAACTGGATTTGCAATTGAAATATACATGTGAGGATGATTTTAGTTTTATTGTAAGCTTATAATGCAGTGATTGAAACACTTGTGTTGTAACTGACGGTCATAAGATCAGTAGTCGTCAAGAGCCACGTGTCATCAAAACATTCAAGTGTAAATTCTAACCTCTATTAACCTCTGCAAACACACGTCTTTGTTTGATCTACTGTGTTTATGGGGCGGTTTTTGCTTTTTCAGATTGTAGCACAAGTTTTACTGTGACTTTTGGCCTGTAACCAATGTAAAAATAAATAAAAAATGCTGCATGTAATGTCGCATTTAGCAAATAAAGATGCTGAGAGTAGGTGATTCCTTTCTGGCCTGCTGTGAAGCAAAAGCCTCTACAGATCTATTATGCTCTCGCCTTTTTCATCGCTCACTTCTGTAGTTTGTGTGTGTGTGTGCATATGTGTGTATGTATATGTGTGTGTGTGTGTGTGTGTGTGTGTGTGTGTGTGGGCCTGCCATTGACTGTTGACTGGCACGGCATATCTTCCCTGCATATTCAACAGCTCTTATGAATATCAGAGTTTCTTGATTGCATTGTGATTATTCACAAACCTCACTCCCTCTCCCTCTCTCCCTCTGCCTGCCCTCTTGTACTCCATTACCAGTCAGAACACAGCCCCAGCGTTGTAGCATCGCCAGCCTGATCTGACACTATTCCTTTTACGGGTTCAACAGCTTGCTTGTCGTACAGCAAAGTAATTAGTACTGCACGCTCATATTAATTAACAAAGAGCGTTATCACTTTATTAATCCATATTAGAGAGGTGGAGGAGGGAAGGAGGGAGGGAGGGAGGGTGCAGTCACTGTTAGTGTAAGGAACGCTCTCCATGGGAGTCTTCCTCTGCACTGCGTTGGTAGCCCTATTGTCCATGACCCATGGTGCCTTCAAAACATCCCTACACCAGTAGCATATGGGTTACCCTGTTCATTACAGCTTTTAATGCAAATAATGTCTATGGAATAAACAAACAGGGGTGGCAGGACTGGGGAAAACAGGTGCCATGGTGTGAAAGCGCGCTAAACGATGTGATAGTGGGGGAATTAATTACTACCACGGCGCTAATTGGAAGCAATAATTTGTGTGATTAGCGGGCCGCTTAAGAAGTGAGACACAGCCACCGCCTGTATACACAAGCAGAAAGGCCTGTTCAGCGTCTCTGCACGAGAACACACACGGAAACGCATCCACGGACGCACGCCGCGCGTCCTCTGTGAATCTGCAGACGCTCGCTCCCACACAGGAAAGCACACATGCAAACACACAGCTCCTGCTACTTTTGTGAATGTTATTAAAGTTTCCTTGCTTACACTTTTCCTGTGTCCTCCTTAAAAAAAACAAAAAAAAAAACAGACAACATCTCTGTGATGAGGCGTATCCATAAGGTTTCTTGGAAAATGCTGATGTGGCACGGACTAATTAACAAAGCAACCCCCTACCTCTCTCACTTTGTAAACCCACCCCCCTCCTCCCTTCTTTGAATCTTTCTTAATATTAGATACTATCCAAACCTCAAAGCATGGAGAGGAAGCTTTACACACACAGCACTTCTAAATGAAGACTCCAATCAAAACAAGTCTTTATGTTAAATCCCCCCCCCACCCCCCACCCCACCCCCTTTATTATTACTTCTCTTCCTATTGGCCATAGTGATCAAAGTGCATAATTAATTTTGCTAATTCAGGATATAATGTTTTTCTTTTTTCTGTCTTTCTTTCGGTGTAATATCTAGTTCACATTCTGCATCGGTTTTCCACCAGTCTTGCAGCAGCTTTAGATTAGTGATCCGGTGATAGCGCCGGGACACTATAATCTACCCGCCTCAACACATATCCTTGTTATTTAAATCTTCCTCTCTTTTGATGACAGTACTGCCGATATTATGTCCCCATAAACCACCTAAGCCGTGAATGCAACATGAAATTGTGTTGCATTTCTGCCTGTAGCTATATAATTGTCTTGACTTTATTACTGCCCCAATGGTCTTTGCTGTAACATTAACAATACATATTGTCACGTTTCTCTGCACACAAACTCACACTTATAGACTTTACCTGGCTTTCATTACAGTTTTTTTTTTTTGTTTTTTTATAATAGGTCTGCCTGCCCTGCACTCATCATGTTATGCTGTAATAACAATTCCACAAAAACAAAACGTCTTGACCGTTTAAGCATCATTGCCCTCGTCTGTGGCTTCGAAATTAAATCGATAATTGATATATCACATGTTCTGCAAAGTGATCTGATGAGAAAAATGGACAGGGCGCTCTCTTTACAGCGGGCCCTGTTGACAACTGTTCGTTTAGAGCGGCCTGATTGATTTTCTGGTCATATTTTTTGAAACATGTTCCCTGATGAAACATCGAGCAAACGGCAGATGTTTTAAAGCACGGATATCACAGAGCTGTTATCTGATTCCTTCTGATGAATTAGAGCAGGGTCTCTCCAGTGCTCAAAGGGAGTCCACTCGGCATGAATTATTACCAAATATAATTTCAGCTATTAGTCCTCTTTCCTGAACATCTAAACATGGAAATGTGGAATTAGAAATTAATACCTCTGAATATCACGGCAGTCCGGAGGATTCATTTTCATACTCTTCTCTCCTTCTCTATCTCCCTTTCCCTCTCCCTTTTTTTTTTTGTATTCCGGCTGAGTTTCTGACACATTTATGTGTTAAGTTAGGCTCAAGCAGTTCTATTACCATACAGATTATCCATTGTGAGATTTGGCATGCTGCAGAAAAGAATTAGCATTCAGTGGAGAGAAAGAAAATACAGAGGCAAAGAAAAATGTAATGAAAAGGGGATTATGTGTATCTACTTCCCTCCTGTTTATGTGTCTAATCTTTAGCTGGGGTCAATGTTTTATCCAAATTGATTTCTTCAAGCTAAATGCTCATGTTCTTGCTATGCAGGGTGGTTTTTCCTGCCTATCTGTGTGCAGTGTAACCGTTTTTCCCTTATCTACAAAATGGCATATAGTACAAGGTGATGACTTCATGTGGTATTACAAAGGGAGGGATCAACAAAGAGTAATCCAACTCTTGTCTTATGTGCTCTAATATCGGCTACGCACAATATACACATGCTGGGTTTTGTTGTTTTTTTTGCACCAACAAGTAACTCTAGTTAACTTACATGAAGACGTTTGGAGACTTTGCAAAAATAGTTTTATCACCAGGTAGATTATCTGTTTAACCCTTCAACACCTGAGACATTATTTCATGTAAATGTGCTCTGGGTTTCTGTAAAAGGGGGGTAAACATGACAAATTCAAGGGAAGGGGGGTCCAGTGGATACGGGATAGAAGTTGTGAAAATTTCAGTTGCATAATAGAAGCACAGAAGCCAAATATCGGACGTTGAAAGCATGTTAAAGTTTCACTTTTGTCATCAACAGCATAAATTCCACCAGATTTGGGATCATTTTATCAAATATAGAACAGGAATAGCCTGGTGACATGTAAACAATGACCAATATCACAAAATAGATATAGCTGGAATGGAATATAGAATATAAATAGTTGGTTATTGTTGAATTTGTTCAATATATGTAATTGTATTTTTTTTTTTATTATGTTGTGAAAAAAGTAAAAGAATGTTGGCAAAAAATTAAAAAAAAATCAGTTTCAGTTGATTAGTTACATTAGTTATGGGCCACACTCCTAAAAATATAACTGCTTCCCCCTACCCCTCATACATACATAACATACAAAATGTGCTGACCCATGAAATCAATGGTGTTTTGCGTTACAGAAGTTCATTTGTACATGCGCACTCACTTTCTTTTGTCGGGTTTTGGCAGAAAAACTAATGTGTTGCTTCACCACAACCCACTAAACAAAACCACCCTCCTACCACAGAAATAAAAAACAGGGTTGATGTTTACATTGAGTTGACCTAAAATGTTTAATAACTTTAAAACCACTGATTCTATCAATCCATGTAAATAATTGGTGTAAAATACTGTTTATCTTTTCATGGTCATCAGATATGACCCATTTGGACGTTCAGAGACACTGTAGTTACAACTTCTACGACATTGATTCATGAGTAAAACCAATGGAGTTGGATTAATGACAGTAGATGAAAACACTTAGTGATAAATAAAACAGTTTTCTCTGTTTCTGATATTACAACAGCTTTTATGAACATCTACAGTCAGTAAATTAAATATAGAAAAATATCTAATTTTCACTGAAAGAAATGCAAAATACAGAGGATAATATTACAATAAATGATGATAAATCACTTCAAGGTTAAACCGGGAGAAAACTACATTTGGAAATGGGTTCAATTTATGGGTTCAACTTAAAGGGGAGTGTTTTGCCTCCAATAATATGTAACTCATCTTTATTTTTTGCACCTTTTGTAAAGCTATGACATCAAAAGTTATACAAATCCAAGCAAAATAGACAGAATATGTCTGGTATCACTGACACTCAGTTGAAACAGGCAGTTTTTGTTGCCAGAAATTCTTATCAATCCACATTTCTAAGTCGTTTATAAAGCTGTTTCTTACTCCAGCCCAACCTTTTTGGACGATAGGGGAACTCCGCTCAGGGGGTGTTAGCTTTTATACATTATACCTCCACCTAATTCAACTTTTTTTTTTTTTACATTCTCTTGCCTCCAATTAAACACCACATTAATTTCATAAAAGCTTAATTGCCAACACCTCTGTCCTCACGCTCTCCTCTCTTCCACAAATGCAACCGCTTTGACTGTATTTTCTTGCTCTGGTCTTTTTTTTTTCTCTCTCTCTGTCTGTCTGACCTTACACTGAAGAAGTCATGAGGGAGGATCCCATCTGAAAGTTCAGCCAAATGTTAGCTACAGAGGGAGGGATGTTTCTGTAGAGGAGCGCTGCTCTCTCACTCTTTGTCAAACACCTCTTTCTCCCCCCTGGCCTCCCTCCTCTTCCTCCTCCTCCTCTTCAGTTAAGCATCTCCCCAATCGCAGCCCAAGCTTTCTGTCTGGCTTCTCGAGACTGGCGGCCAATAACGGCGGTGTAGTCTGATACCATCGGCTGCCGGAGAGGCTCAGAAGCAGCCTAGAGGTTGTCTTGCAAACCCAAACACCTGTATTCTGTCATTCATGTGATTGTTATCCTTTACCCCTCCATCCCTCTTCCATCTGCTTCCCTCTCCATCATTCACCTCGCTCTGATCTTCCTGCCTGCCTGTCAGAGGGGATCTGCCAAGATTTCTGCAGCCTGGAGAAGTGTGAGCATGTTGTGTGCAAAGTGTGTGTGTGTGTGTGTGTGTATAGAGCGTGTGCTGTCTTTGATGGAGTGAATGGGGAGGCGATTTATACACTGAGAAAAAGGGTGTATCTTCAAAAGTTTGGCATGGTTTGAAAGAAATAGAGCCGTGGTTCTGCAGAGAACATGTCACCGAGGCCTCTGTCACTTCTTTGTCTCTCTGACTCCTCCTCCAACTCCAACTCCTACTCCAACCATCCTCCTCCACCTCCCTTTTTTCTTTCTCTCCCTCCTCGTTTTCATTCACGTGATTGAAAAGGAGAAAATGATGGAAATGAAAAGGGGGGTTTTGAGAGTTCCTGGAATTTATTGCATCTGTTATGGCCAAAAATGTCTGAGTTGGCTGCCATCGACACCTCTAAGCTTCACGTTACTGTGGTGGTTGCATTAAACACCTCTACTGTATTTCTAGTGTGTCAAGTTTTCCATTAATATCTTTACTGGCAAGAGCTGCTGATGTTACTTCCAGACTCGATCCTGTCACTTTATTTCCTTATCATTTTCTTCATGAACACCTTTTTCCCTGTACATTTAAATAGATCAACAAATGACTTAAAACAGCGCCAAAGTCTGAGATATCATTAAGGTAAGTATGGGGCAGACCATGGCTCAGTAGTGGGTTGGCGGTTGGAATCTCGCTCTATGCTAATCTCGCTCTATGCTAGTCAATTCGTTGAGTCCTTGGGCAAGCCTCCAAGTGCCACTCCCATTGGTGTATGAACGCATATGAATGTCCGGTGGTGGTCAGAGGAGCTGTAGACACAAATGTAGTCTACCACCATCAGAGGGGGAATGTGAGAGCGAATGAATAATGGATCAATAGTGTAAAGCACTCTGGGTGACTTGAAAATTATTATCATTATTCATATATTGGGTTTTAATCCAAATTCACTGGCTAATGTCGCTCATCTCTCCTTAAATCAGATGATCACATACTATTTCTATAACAACCTTCACAACGAATTAAATAAAAATAATAAAGTCATGGTAAACCCGCAGATCACAGATTGGTTAATCCTAAATCATATGGAGGAAAATATCAAAAAACTTGTAACTAAGTGTATTATTATAAGTAACCATGTGTATTATTTCAGACAAAGAAAACCGAAAAAAACAAAACCTGACTGGATAGCTTAGTGGTGGAAACTTTGGTGTGGAAGGTTGCCAGTTCAAATCCCAGGTGGGCCCTTGGGCAAGGCCTTTTACAATATACATGCATATACCTTGTAAGTCGCTTTGGATAAAAGCGTCAATCAAATGTAATGTAATCTGTAAAAAATAAAGTGTATCCTATCTATACCTAACTCGTAGTTGCTGTTGCACTGAAAACGACGCTACAATAGTTTACGCTGCGTTGCTATGATGATGACCACCGGTAGTCATGGGTTAGACTATCTACAGTGGTAATGAGATACAGTGGTGGAAAAACTGAGCCAAGGCGAGTCGAGACGGGCCGAGCTGATACAAATCAGTGGAGTTCTGTCACTGCATGCTCCATTAATACAGCACAATAACATTTCTGAATTACACTACCTAACAGATATGGAACTCCTCCAATCTGTAATCCAAACCAACCCTGATGATGCAACAGATTTTCTTTCACAGATCTGAAGAATAATCTTGGCATTATACAGAAAGTGTTGCTAAAACAGTCCTGCTTATTTAGACTGCCCTCTCAAAACTGTACCGCAGGTAACTGAAGATGCTTGTTTACAGGTCCGTGTGGGGGTGTCAACGTGCACCTTGTAGCGCATGTATCACACCGGCTGAGGATACGGTCGGATTCCAATCAAGGCCATTTGCTGTTTGTTCTGTCCTACATTTCCTGTTTTTCTTCAGTGCAACAACCCACTAAAGGCATCAAAATCCCAAAACACATCTTAAAAAAAAGGTTATTCTCATTATTTCTTCTAAAATTCATGACAAGTGTGTGTTATATGTATGATTGTCCTCCATCATAATGGGAATCTGGGGAAATAGTTTGATCCAAGTTTTACATTGAGAATTATTTCATCTGTTAGCCTATTTAGCGACGTCTCACTAAGCGCAGATTGAGAGACCAGTAACGGCCTGACAAACATTCATCTTCTTTTCAGTAAAAGCTTTATGATTCACTTTGACCATGACACATTTCAATTCATGAAACACCGAGAACGGAAAAATGCTGAAACTTGGAATAATGAGGTTTCCAGAAGACAGAATGTTTTATTATTTCAGCATTTTGCTTGATGATTCATGGTCAAGGATACCTGTGTCCCGGGGCCGCTTCTTATTTATCCATCATCCGAACAAAGACGGAGCCCGGATAGACACGGCGGCGCGTCACTCCGGCATTGACGGCGAAGATCGAAACAAACAGCCGAAAACAAGAGCTGTTGTTGGTGTTTGACAGCGAGCATAACAGCGCTGCTTGGGGATTTGGGCTCAGTGGCAGGGTGGAAAAATCTTTGGGACATACGCTGGGGGTGTTGGATGGTGTTCGACATCAGTCAGTGCTGTTTGGGGAGTGAGAGTGGGCGGCTGGAGTCATAGATATTAGACAGGCGAGCGTTCTATCTCTGGGGGGATTGAGATCTGACGACTGGAGCAGGGCTGTTACCAGTTTTTTTCAGCGTAGATGAATAGAGCTGGTGATCTAAAGCTTGTTTAATTTTGGCAGTGAAGAATGGAAAGCTGTAGTCCAGAGGAACCTTCTACCAGTGTCCCTTTATCATCCTTTATGGGCCTCATCATCTCTGCACATAAAAATGGAATCCTGGCATATGAGATAAATAGCTCACTTACACAAAATTTAGGATGAGGTTTGACACATTTAGAGATTTTAGAGGCCAGTCAAAGAGAATAATGTTTGGTGGTTAAAGACAGGATTGTATTTACAACTGAATTCAATCAGGCATGTGATTTATAAAAAAAAAAAAAATAAATTAAATAAAAAAAAGCCACTGTTTAACTGTCACACGCACACAAAAGGAAACTGGGTAGCTGGAAAATCTAAGAATTGTATTTTCTTTCCATAAATTAGTGTTGTCCAAATGCTCTGTTAATCTCTTCTACAGGCTTGGATCCTTTTATAAGGATATACAAAGATGACACGTGTTCTTGCATGCTTTATCCTGTTTACGAGACTTGACTTAAAACATCTGCTGCAGGATGCTGACTTGATGTGCCGCGGTGCCTTCGCAAACATGCTATGGGAATCTACCTCCGCTGCAGTCTGCTGTTATGTGTCACCAATACAGTAAATTTGTCTGCTTGTTGTAATATTAAAGGCATGCCTTTAGTGCCGTTTGTCTTGAGTTTAGTTTTCGGTGACAATCCTGGAAATACTCAAAATACTCCAGTTCTTCACCGCATGAGGAAACCCATTGTGTACAGTCATGCAGCCATGTCTGTGTAGGCAAACACTGAAAACACAGGAACTTCTTCAACAATTGGCAGTTTAGAGGATACAATCTGTCTATGAAAGCCCATCTGGTGGATGCATTGTAAACACGGTCTTTGTGTTTACATCCATGTAAATTAAAGCAGAATAACATGAAATGATGACTTGCGATACAAGTTGAACGAAAATGAAATAGAAAATGTGCATTGTGCAAATTGTGCATGTTACTTTAAATTGGTTTGGAGAAAATAAACCAAACTGTAAGAGTTGGAGGGTGGTGCTGTAAGCTAATAACACACCGCAGTAACATAAAATAAAAGTAGACATTTTCATTTGAAAAGAAAAGATTTTTCTTTCATTTGAAAAGATTTTTCTTTTTTAAATTATATTACATTTGGCTGACTCTTTTATCCAAAGCGACGTACAAAGTATAGGCATTTATAGAGTCAAGGTCCATGCCCAAGGACCCACCTGGGATTTGAACCGGCAACCATCTGCACCAAAGTCAGCTGCATAAATTACTAAGCTGTCCAGTCATTTTATGGATGCTAGGACTGAGGACTGACTAAGAATATCATCGTTTTTCGCATTATAACTCATAAAAAATCCCAAACAGCTACTGGAAACCACATCCATCTACTGATCTAAACTGTCTAATACCTGTTCATCCACTAATTCTATCAATACTTCTACTGTATTTTCAGAGCTATAAGGCGCCTTTGAATATTAGCCACACCTAACTGTTAGCCCTAGCTGCCTTTAAGACGCATCTGACTATAAGCTGCAGGTGCCCACATTGTGACATAAAATATTTACACAGAAAGATGGTAAACAGAAAGATTATTTAAGTATTTATTTATATCCCTTCACTGCTTTTTTCCAAACAATGCCTGTAACGCGGCAGGAAAACATCTGGTTAAAAAAACATTAAACTCATTGATCTCTATCTCCATCTTCTTCAGTGTAAATACATATGCATTTGTGTGTTTTCCATGATGAAGGTCTGTGAATGGGTTAAACTTAAAACTAGCGTCTTCCTCTTCATCACCTCTTCCACCTGTCTGTCTCACTTCTGTGCTTCCTGCTGGAGCGCCCCCTGGAGGCAGTTAGCCTGTAAACATCTATACTGAAGCCGCATCATTACATAAGCTGCAGAAATAAGTAATAGTAGTGGTAGTCGTCCAGAAAGTATGGTAAATAATTGGTGTAAAATGCAGTTTGTCACTGTTTCATGGTCATCAGATATGACCCATTTGGACGTTCAGAGGTTATGTAGTTACCGTGGAAACATCATCATCTTCTAAATCATTGATTCACCAGTAAAACCCATGGAGTCGGATCAATGACAGTGGATGGAAACACTGGGTTTATGATAGATATAAATGAAAATCACTTTTACTTTTTGACCAAATAACCCTTAACTTTAATCTGAGCTTTTATGAAAATCTACACGATCAACAAATTACATTCAGGAAAGTATTTGATTTACACTGAAAAAAGCGAAATCTAAAGGATGGTATTGGAACAAATGGTAATAAAAGCGTTTAAGAAAATATATAGAGGAAAACTTCATCTGGGAACAGCAACAAAAGTAACTCTGGGTTTTTATGGGTTAAAGGATTATCTGTGAAGATGACAGGGATCAGGCAGCAGACCAGTCATGTGAGCTTAAAATAATATATCTGGAAATCTGTTTTAAACAAACAGTTTTAAAAAGGTAAAACTTCAAAAGCTTCACGAAATGGAAACACACATTCTGATGATTGATGCTGAATATTTTAGTGGTGTTACTCATCTTTATACCAAACATCTGAGGGTAACTTGTGAGAACCACTGCAGCGTGTACAGGTAGAACTTTTAGATACAATCTGAGTACACCACCTGAGCTTTCATACGCTTTATAAATCACAATCCTTAGGCTGTGAAATGTGAAAATGCAGATGGTGCACTTTCAGTGAGTTTTTCTTGTCTAATTTCCCTGATGACCACTGTGGTAAAATTAGACAAGATCTCCTCAAAAGTGCACCATCTGTGTTTTTTATGTATAATACTAAAGGATTATCTGAATTCAACGATGAAGAGCCAGTGTCAAAGGTGGTGTATAGGCAGATATACGGTATACGTGTGTATTATTGAACCTGTTGATAAATAATACACCTTATTTTCCGGAGTGTAAGTCGCACCAGCCATAAAATGCATTAAAAAAAAAAGAAGGAAAAGACATATATAAGTCACACTGGAGTGTAAGTCGCATTTTTGGGTGAAATTTATTTGATAAAATCCAACACCAAGAACAGATATGTCATGTTGAAAGTCAATTCTAAATAAAAATAGAACAGAGAACAACAGGCTGAATAAGTGTACGGTATGCTAACG
>JAPSES010000001.1:17580951-17597249 GCA_029822895.1 Maxillicosta whitleyi
CCCCCCCCCCCCGAGAAGGAAGGAGGGGGCTAAGACCCTCACAAGAGAATCTCAACAAATAACAACCAACTTTTTTTTGCATTTTCAACCTCCCAAAAACACTGCTGCTTTCAAAACAAAGGGCACATCTGATAAAATATTTTGTTGTTTTCACCCGAGTGTGCCGTCGTGTGAACTGGGCCTCAGAGAAGAAATTATTCTGAGGTAATATGAACCTGTATTTGGCAGTAACAACTTTTTTTTTTTTATTCCATCCTTTGTGACCATTCCAGACACCGAGGTCAAAAATCCAAACTTAAAACTCACTGTGACCTGAACATGTTAAGAAAAGTCATGAAACAGAGGTCTGCTGGGAAAAGACATACATTAAATATAATTTAAAAAAAAGAAATTATGCAGTTCGACAGATGCTCCAGATTTGATTTTAAGCATGTGACGTGTGAAAGCTAATGCATACATGCTTATAAGGTATGCACACGTCTGTTTACAATGTGTGCGACACAGAAGGGTGGGCATGTCTCTGTGAGTGTCTGTGTCTAAAGGGGACTCGTACTCTCAATCGGAGTCCCTGGGCTGAGTCAATAGTGAACCTGTGAACCCTGCTGTGCCTTCCAAGATGAGCCTCTCTCCAGAGACCAGCAATATGGAGCCACAGGATTGATTTGTGTGTTTTTATAGATGTGTGTGTGTGTGGGTGTGTGTGTTTCCGCAGGGTAGGATGGAGAGATCGAGGTGAGGGGGGCTCGGGGAAAAAAAAGTCGGCAATCACAAACACCGCAATTATTCTGCAGAGTTCATTTTGCCACTTTTGGAGTTTTCATTTCGCTCCTAGAGCTGATTATCGGGGATGAGGCGTTAAATAAGAGTCAGTGTACTGTTAATGGACACACATGAAAGAGAAAATCCAAATATATACCTGCTACCTGCAGAAGTCTCAGTGTTTTTTTTTTTTCAACCTTCATATCTTTTCTCTTCTTCTTTTTTTTTTTCCTCCTTCAGCTTTTTTTTTTTTTTTAAAGCCCGTTTGTAGGAGTCGCAGGTTCTGTCGCAAATGCCTCAGGGAGTAGTGAGAAGACAGGGAGGTGAGGGGTGAGAAAGTTGAAAACAGGGGGTAAGGATATGAGGGGAGGGGGGTGGTTAAAGGCTGGGGGGAGGGCAGAGTAAACAGGCAGTAATTAAGAGCAGAATATTCGCTATCATTGCAGTTTTCATCCCGCAAAGGACTGCTTCAGAGGCTTTTTTCCTCCTCCTTTCTCTACACCCGACGCTAATTTTCCCACACGTCAGCCACTCTCCTCTGCCACCGTAAAGCAGCGGAGAGTCACTGTGTATGTGTGTGTTTGTGTGTGTATGTGTGTTGCCGAGGCCCTGGGCATCTTTAATGCCAATTAAGAAAAGGGGCACAGAAACCAACCCCAGCTGAACTAGCAAGCGCTGACAGGGAGGAACTGAAAAAGCAGCGAGAAAAGGAAGGAGGGACACGTCTGTATTTAGTATCTGGGTTACATTTTTATTACTCTTATTATTATGGCTCAATATATAGGCTGTAAATTAGCACAAAAAGTGAATCCCTTGTTGTTTGTCTAGTTTTTAACCGGTCAAGGTATAAGTCCGTCTGTCAAACCACTAATGAAGCAACAAATTATTGTCATTCTTTTAAAATTTAATTAAAAATAAATGCTGAATCAATAGTAGTTTCCATTTAGTGACGTTCTGTACAAGGGTTTGAGTAGGTTTGCTTTTGTTTCGAATCATCATCGTCATTGAATGTTTGGAAGTTTCCTAAAAAAAAGTAAAAGTTAAATCTTTCTTTGTACCTCGTCATGTATATGAATTACTGATAATCACAACAAAAAGCTTATTAGGCTAACCGTGTTCTCAGACAAAAATTAAAACAGGCAGAACATTTGAAAAACACACAAAACTGAATACAAGCTACTTAAATATAATTGCAACTAAAGTGACTTTTGTTTTCCAGATCCTAATGGGAAAATAAAATGAGTCACATAATACTGGACATTTACTAAACAATAAAACCAAGGTCAAATATTCTGTATTATTTTAAGCCATAAAGACCCAGTGTTACTTTTCTGTCAGTTCCCAAATGAATTATTTTCTATATGTAACCTTACTTAATTGATTTATCACCATTTATTATGATATTATCCTCTACATTTTGCATTTTTCAGTGTAAATCATGTATTTTTCCCTGTTGATCATGTAGATCTTCATGAAAACTCAGAATAAATTCAAGAGTTATAATATCAAAACACACAAAACTGAAGAGAAAGAGTGTTTTTTCAGCAAATTTATCAATAACTGAACATAAAATAAAGTGTTTCCATCCACTGTCATTGATCCAACTCCATGGGTTTTACTGGTTAATCAATGTAGTAGAAGATGACAGTGTTTCCATGGTAACTACAAAATGTCTGAATATCCAAATGGGTTATATCTGATGACAATGAAATGATGAAAAACTGTATTTTACACCAATTATTTACATGTATTGATAGGATTAATGGATCGACAGATATTAAATATTTTATTTTATTTATATTTTATCAGTAGATGTTTTAGTCTCCAGTGGATGTTTCTGTAAATTAGTCTATTTAACATCTGAAAAAGAAGAGCTACAACTACAGATAATAATAATGATGTAAATTAAAAATGCAGATACAAGTACAGGTAGTCCTCAGGTTACGACGTACCCGACTTGCGTTATTTCGACTTTATGACTCCAGAGTCTCGTCCGATATTACTGTATGACGCCGAAATTTCATCCGCCATTACTGTACATACATACATACTGTATGTAAAGGAACTTATTTTAATAATATGGAGTATAATACATGTATTTGGATAGAGATTTAGGGGGTATTTAGGGGTACTAAAGGGTTAATTCCGACTTCTGTGGAAATTCAGGTTACGTCGACAGCGTAGGAACGGAACTCATTCGTAACCCGAGGACTACCTGTATAACTTAAATTACAGGCTGTTTTATTGTATACAGTAGAAACAGGACATATTTTCTGTTTTGTCTCATCTCATTAGTCAATACACATTCATTCTTCACATTCAGGTTGTATGTCATTCAAGAAAAAGCTGGGACTGTAAAGCTTTTACTGTGTTGTAATGTTGCCATTTCTTTATACGGACCTTAAAATGCATTCACACACTTACAGATAGACTAGCGGTGTTCCATCCAATAATCCCTTTTTCCAAACTGCTTCATCCTTGTGAGGTTTGGAGCTACCGTGGGGGAGGTCTTGGGAAACCTTGAATGTGTCGTGTCCAACAGTTCATCACTGGGCTGACATATACAGCCAACCGTTCTGTCACATTCACACCAGATCGGCCAATTAACCTAATAAGGTGCATGTCTTTGGACAGTGGGAGGAAACCAGAGTACCCACAGAGACCATCAACATGTTTTTTTTTTTTTAATCACATTCTTCCCGCAAACAAGTCTCTCAGTGTGTGATAGTGCTGGGTCTACATACATGTATTTTTGTGTTTCAGGATGTTACATATATCATCTACTGGGGACAGTGCTGGGAGTAATGCATTACAGTAACTGATTACTTTTTGCTGTACTGTAAGGCATTACTTAGAAATTTTCATTTTACTCGATACATGATCAATAGCGCTCCCGTTACAACACACTTTTTTTACCTAAAACTGAATTCTTCAAATGAAAGAAAAAAAACAACAAGAAAGACAACAAATAAAAACAGCAAGACCATGATTCAAAAATGCAGCAGGAAAGTTCTACTTCCTGTCGATGTTCGGCCAATGGGTGAAGGTGGTAGAAGACAGTACATTACTAATACATTTTCAGCAATATTTTACTTGTTATTAAAATATTTTTGCATTTTTTTGCTAAAATTAATTTTGATCATGTAATAATTTGCTATACTATTGCAAACACATTTAGTCTATATACTGTATATTATTATGGACTGAGGCAGAAAAGACACATTCAGATTACTGCACAAAAAGAGGATTAAATTTTCCTTCATGAAGATATGTACAGTCAGTCCAACTTGGATTTACAAGGATGACAATTAGATAGATTGGATAGATAAACTGTACCACAATGCTTCAGTTTCAGTAGCGGTAGCCTTTGGCTGCGGACTTGGGGGGGCGTGGTCAGAGAGACCACTTCAGGGTCCTTTCGAAAGTCGGACAAAACGGCGTGCTGTAAAATGACTGGTGCTGACAGGAAAACAGAGCTGGATAAACTTTTTTTTTTTAGATAATTTTGAGCAGGACACTTCATGAACTTGTTCTGTATAGTCCATAGAACAGTTCTAACTGGAGTATATGAAGGCATAATAGGGCACCTTTAAGGAATGAAAAATGTGGCAGGAAAGTTCCATTTCCTGTTGGTGTTCAGCCAAACGGTGAAGACCCATGGTCACATGGGCGTATGCTAACCCTAACCCTGCTTTAAGAAGCTAGTTAGCATTAACATGATCCCTGTGATCAGTAATGACAAGGTAAGCCAAGGTACGTTTTTACAGCTACGTAGTTAGAATTCTTTACCAGTTGCAGATTTATCTACCGGCGTCCTCGTTGCTGCACCCCCCCTCCCCCCATTTGAACATGTAAATTGTTGGGGGAAAAAATGCTAAAGTTCCTGCTGGGATTCGAACATCGTAGACTGTAGCATTACTTATTGAGCTATCCGTCCACATGTACTTCAGGCTAGCAAATGTATGCGTCCCATGGCTCCTATGTCTTGTATTGAAGGGGGGAAGGGGGGGACTGCGCATGCACCATTTATGACGAGAGTCTGTGTACAACTAAAAAGTAATACACGAGTTCATGTAAGGCATTACAAGTCTGATGCCATAATATTCTAAGGTAAGGAATTACTTTTAAATAACAGTAATGAGTAATTTGTAATCTAGTACAGTTTGGAACTTGCACAACACTGACAGGGGACCAGTAGGAACCACGTCAGACCAGTCCATCACCCACACCCTCTTGTTCCTCAGCCAAGTCATTGTAATTTGTGCAGTGTGTTTGTGCGTTGTTTTCCAATCCTGCATATTGAGCATACATGTTGCTCCAAAATGCCGCAGGGCTCAGTAAAGTCTGAACAGGTATTTTTGACTGTAAATCTGTATTGCAGAGCTTGGCAAAGCTTTGCAACAGTAATCCTGATCCGTGTGGTGTAGGTGTAGATGAATAATGGTTCTGGACGTGGTGTCTGAAGGATCAGGAGTACAGTCGTCATCTTAGACTTGAACCTTTGCTCTTTACAAACTCAGATTATTTGATCATTTTTAATTCAGTTCTGCATTATTTAGACCCTGAATATTCTAATTCCTTCCTCTTTTTTCTTTGTCGAACATTGCTTTTGCATTTCAATGATCATCTCATGCATTTATTGACAGACAATGATCCTGCTTCTTTTCTTCTGCAGGGACCAGACCTTTCCTAGATGTTGCTTTTGAGCCAAATTAAGATCATTTTCACCTATTTGTGTCGTTATTTTTACTCAGTGTTGCTGTAAATTACTCTTATTCCAACTTTTTCTTTGATGACCTGCACCCAGAATGTGTGGAATGGATGTATATTGAGAAATGCTTCGATCGAACATTATTATGAAAAACTAATTAACATGTATTTTAATTTCAGCTCATCCTTATTTGGGGTTATAAACTAACCTAATCAGTTCCTCAAGATAAAACTAAAACACAGAATCACTTGCAAAAATGTGTCAAAACTGTAAGTAAAGCTTACTTTTCAAATCAAAATCCAATGTTCACACTTCACAGATGATAAAAATCTCAATAAGTGATGTTATTTCTCTGCATTTCCTTCCTTATTTACTGGATATTATGCATATTTAATTATAACTCAGTTCAACCATTTCGCTGCCAGTGGAAACGCTGTTCCCACGCTGTTAAGAGCCACTCATATTATTCTTTTTCTTCTTGTCAGCATCTCTTTCTTCATCACTCATTTTTTTCATGCCGTACTGTAAAATTATACATGACATGAGTTGTCTTTGTAAAATCTGCCGCCGGTGATTGATCTGCAGCAGGAGGCTTGAGTGATGATGACTCTGATGGCGTATGATTCGTGCAGCCGCTCTATCGCTTACATGATTACGCTGCCATTGTTTGTTCATCGGTTAAACTTCACACCGTTTCTCATCGCGGGATGACTGTTTTCTACAATGTGGGTTAATTGGAGTCGGATGAATTATTAATCACTTACATTGTGTTGTAACACAATTTTGCGGCGAGATGATCTTTGCATATGCACGCTGGAAATAATGTGAAAAAAGTGGAAAAATGTGTCGAGTTATAAAAGCTTTTTTTTTTTTCTTTTTTTTTTTAAACCGGATTATGTCCCATTTGTGTCTTTGAATCTATGTAGAAAAAGGCAACTATATGGTATTGATTTGTAAATGATTATATTGATTTAAGTTTGAGGTTAAAGGTCTATATGTCACACACACACACACGAGAGCGAGAGAAGGGTTTCCTCTTCAAATCCTCTACCTGGATCCCTAAGGTGACGTTCCAGTGCTACATCAGCCCACACTGACTCCTCATAATAAGGGATATTTTCCAGCTCAATAAGCCCACCATAGCCTGCGCACACACACACACACACACACACACACACACCACTATCTTTGTTGCAGCACAGAGGGGCCGTACTGTAACAACAGTGCTGGGTGTAGTAAAGTGTTGCCCCGGCTTTAAGAACAGGGGCCAGCACTGTAATTAGCTTACAGCAGGTTCCCGGGCCCTGCTCATTTGTGTCAGCCACCCCGTAATTCTGGCTGTAAAATATCTGCTCGACCATGTGAGTGATGGCAAACGGGAAAGAAATAGGGAGAGAGAGAGAGGGGGGAAAGAGAGAGAATGGCAGGCTGATTTGTGATGCTCTGGGCCAGCTGCTTGCATTTCTAATACAATCCCGCAACAGTTATTCGGCCATCTGATATAAACATCACAGACAGCTGTGGGTAACAATGGAGGAGAGAGGGCAACAGGCAAGCACGAGAAAAGAAGAGAAAGAAACCGATGTAGGAGGCCGAGAATGGATGAATTTGATACGACTTTCCAAGAAGATTCCACTCAAGTATGTTTACGTCTTTAAAAATGAGCACCAGTAATATACGATTAGCGCAAGTTAGCTCTAAAACTAAAACCATGCACTATGACTCTGACACTAATGTACTTTTAGTGGCTTGAAGGGTTGAGTTAAATAACCTGTAACCTCAACATTAGCAAACAGCACAGGGGTTCCCCTTACTTTTTCAGTTCAAGACCTAAATGATAAATGTAGAGTCTCCCAACCTTGACCCTACCTTGCAAAAATACCTCATTAATTTTCAGAATATCTAGATTTTTTTACTGACTACTCCACCATCAAAACATTTTTTAGTAAACCTACCACCTAACCCACATTAAGAACAAGCCTGTTGACCTTGTTAGAGTGTCCGCTTGGTACCATTTACCGTTTCTGGGTCTACTTCACTATTACGGTTGATGTTTTGTTACTAATATGCACCTGCGTCGTGTCCTTTACTGCTCTAGTTGATCCGAGTGATGATAAAAACACAGTAAGATGTGTTTAATAGCGTTTGTTTTCTAGAAATATGATGCGAGGTCGAGTTAAAATTGCTCAGCTGATAGAAAAGTCCTACTAGTACCTTTTTTTTTTTTTTACTTCAGAGCTACTGGATGACGGTCGAATAGTAGATTAGACATGATTCAACTCAACTGCTACTATTTATTTATTTACCATTTATACAAGGAACATGTGAAAATGAAGGGTATTCAGTGAACCCAGGGCAGAAATGCATAGAACGCCGTCGGTTGAAGTTATTATAGGAAATGTGGGAGGTGAGGAAAATGTAATTGTACTCCCAAATTCTGTGTGCCAACTTGATACAAGTGAAACACCAAATTATGAAGGGACTTCCCCTCTAAATATCCTTTGAATGAAGGAGAGCTAAATCACTCCACAGCCGGAGTAAAGCCGGGCCTGAGTAGAGAAAGAAAATCAATACAAGGACAATTTGTTTGTGGATTTTCTAGCTTGACTTTTTGACTTTGGATCATAAACTCTACTGTGAATATATTAACCCAGTTAGCAGCGGTCAATGGTAAACTTCACAATTCAGCGTCGCAGTAGTTACAGTCGCACACCCGTAAAAGAAACCCATGGATTGGTTGAATCTGAATTCCCAACAACGACCTGGAAAGATAGAAATGCAGTGGGAGTAACAAAAGAAAGGCAGAAGAGAAAAGAAGAGTGAAGTAAGACCAGAATAACCCAGTTAATGTAAACCACTCAATTTATTCAGAAACCCCCAGACCCCCTGCTGGTATTTACATCATTTTTCCTCTTGAATTTGCTTTACAGTCGATGAAAAGCCGCGGCCTTGTAAGACAGAGATGAGTGTTGCACTATCTTGGCATTCTGTGCCAGGTTGTGTCTCTGTAATTGTTTGTAACGTCATGCATGATTTTTGAAAAGGTTAGTGGGCTTGAACTGTGTGTTTTTGGGGTGTTTTGATAGCTTGGCTGCAGGGTACAGTCTTAGTGTGTCTTGCTCTTGTCTGTGTAAGAACAGATGCTGGAGGCAAGCCCCTGGGCTGCCCTCAGGGCTTCATACACTCTGGAGATACACACACCTGACATGTAGCCACAGAGACACACACACACACACACAGTCGAGCATACACAAGTTGGTTAACGCCTGTATTTACATAAGACCTTCTGATCAATGTCATATGGAGTAATGCCGATTCTTTCAGACACACACATTTGTGCATATCCAGTGTACACACTCTCCTGCTATATTTTTTTACTCCAATATTTTTCTTCTTAAGAAAGCTGCACTTAACTTGCAAGTGGATAAATGCAGTTGAAGTGTGGAAAGGTAGCTGTTAGCTCTACCTAAACACTTATTACCTGGCATTGTAGGTTCAATCTAATTACCTGATGGAGTTGCCTACATGGATTTCTCCTCCATCTGTCAGTGCACTTAGAGCAAGCCACTCATTATCACAGCCAGACTGGCTTTAGCTAGAGGTTGTGTTTTACTTTCGCCCCAAGGTGTCATTATGGCTGTCAGAGACAGTCAAGTGGGTGACACACTTGCATATAGTCTATGCACACATACACCTGTTCTGAAAAGCTCCAGGCCAATGAACTCAAGTATGAAAAGTCAGTTAACATTCATGGGTATTCTTGTATATGCAAAATAACTTTAATTTTATCATGTATTGAAATTATTTTTCTTGATAAACCTGCTACAGATGTCTAATGTCCCAGTAAGAAGTGAACAAGGCTTGTATTTTTTTTTTTAAAAATGTATTTTTAAATGAGCATAAATGCCATTGAAGAACAGGAAAGTTTAGATATTAGACCAAATTTCAACCAGGGTCTTAATGCTTGCATTTCCAAACATTTTTTTAATGAGTCTGGTTAAGATTACATTTGAAACTCTGAACTGGTTTCATAAAAAATTCCATTGTTTAATGCCAAATAAATGATGGATGACGATGTGCAGAAACATGTGAGATTTGGGGTAGATTAAAAGTATGTTTGAGCAAAGCAAACCAGTCACATTTTTTGCCCCATTAATCTGTCATTTCTGTTTATTCTCTGACATAAATAATTTAATTCTCCTGTCAGTTATGCATGCCTACACTATGCTATACACCACGCTTTTGCTCAAACTGGCAACATTAGAGTCTGAGTCTGGTATTAATGAAGTTTAGCAAAAATATTTGATGTAGTTTTTAATCTATGTTTAGGTTTAAAGGTGCTAAGAATTAATTTGTCATACTTTTTATGTTCATTTTGATATCTAAATATATCAAATGTGCCTTATGTTACAAGTTATTTATATATGGACAGACATCTGTGATTATACACAGTATGTATATTTAACATTTTTACATTTGTAGGAATTGATTTTTATCAATCTTTTTCTATTTTTATCTGTTATATGTAATATTATCTATTATATGTAATGTACCGCTAAACTAACCGAGTCTTTGTAATTCAATAATTACGCCATTACTTTCAAAATAAATGAGTGAACTTCATCAGCATTATACCTCTGACACTGTATAATCCTCTTTGTTTAACAGGTTGTAATGACATTGTATTGACATATTTTCACATATCTTTATTACTCATCCACAAAGTCAGGCTAGTGTGGTTTGCATGGTGTGATATTGTCCTTTGGTGTAAATTCACTCTTAAGTTGAAACACATGCACTTTGTCTTGGGTATTGGATCTCTTTCAAGTGGTGGATCAGATAAGATGGTGTCTGCTAAGTTATCTGCTCAGGTTAAAGACTGGAAATGTGAAATCGAGTGACAGCAAATGACCACTGTGCCACATTAACCACTGTCCATGTGTTGTCTTGATCTAAATTAATGTTGACGTGTAGCCGCTATACAAAAAATGTCACGATCGTCATTAATGGTAAAAGTACTTCGTATTTTGACCGAATGGAACTGAGAGGTAAGGAGGAACCAAGAATGTTAGTCCGAGTTCAGTCCAAAAAAAATAAAAGGTTAAGACTCATATGCTCATTAACAAACCTTGAATAATATATAAGTAATAAAGAACCAAAATAGAGGGTCAGTGCAGGCTGAGATACAACACTGATATTAAAGGGATAGTTGTGTATTTTTGACTTGAATCTGTATTTCATCCCGTCATCAGTGTAGTACATCCACACTGACTTACCCCCGACAGTGTCCTGCAAGCCTAGTTCTGGTCGAAATGAAAGTAGTCAAGTAGGCAACTTTGTGGGGGTCACTAAAATAAAACGTTTTTCTTCTACAAACAGGATGTGCTCAAAAGAGTGATTTATTTGCATCACAAAACCAATGTCCACGAAAAAGTCACGCGTCGTAATCACTTGGCCTTGATGAAAGAATGAGATAAGGTTAGCGCAACCTGTGAGCTCCCAAAAATATATTTATTCAAAAGTAGTAACATTTCAGGCCACATTTCCTTTATTTTGTACATACAATTAAACAAAACAAAACAAAAATCAGTCAAATAAAATCTTGTTCGGTCCTGCAATAAAACATTAAGGTTGAAAATGTGAAATTCTATGTATGAATTCCTATGCGTGCCCTATAAATAGTTAATATAACTGACTAGATCTTTTTGCTGAGAATGGTGTTCCGTTCCTCTGGCATGAATAATACTCCCTGTCAAAACTCAATATGGCACAACCTGGCAACATGGCCACCACCAAATCCCATCACAGACGCTGCTTTTTGACCTTTCATTGATAACTCGTCTAATTTTTTACGATGCGTTTTCCCAAGAACAAGCTGAAACTGACCACATTTTCATTGTCTGTGATGAGCTTGGACCCAAAGACCTCAGGTGAGTTTTTGCATTGAGCTGCTCATACGGGGCATGTCTGCATGCAGTTATGGATTGTGTGAAGTGACAGCAGTTTTGTAAAGTACTCCTGATCACATGTGGTTTTGGTCATTATAGCAGCATAATGGTTTTTTATGCAGTGCTGCCTGAGGTGTCAAAGGTCATATCCATCCATCAGCCCTTAGCCTTTATGCACTCACTCCTTAGATATTTTCACATCATTATATTCACTAATATGACATGGTGAAAGATCTAAATCCTTTGTAAATTTGCATTGAGAAATATGGTCTATGAATTGACTGACAAGACCCCTAACCCAGCCTTGCTTATAAAGACAAGGCCCCCTGTGGATGTTCCATTTATACCCATTATGCCGTCACATGGCAATAATTATCCTCTAAGAAAAATAAACAAATAAAAGGGTCAAGTAATTTATCAAATACATTTTTACTTTCACTGTGTTTTAGAAAAAGAGTGTGTTACACTTCTTGCATCACAGTAGAACATTATGATGTGGATTTGTTAAAGGGGTCATATTTATCTAAACCTACTTATATCAGTCTTTGGTTTGTTTATTTGTGTATTTGGATCTTAATAGTTCATACAGGTTGAATTTGAACCCTATCTTTATATTCATTTTGGCAAAAATAGAGTGGAGTTTTTGTCCAAAAAAAAAAAAAAAGTGGATTTGTACCACCTGTTTTAACTCCTGCTCAATTTGTTACATCTGTAACTAGTTAGATCACAACATTTGTACATATAAGGTCCAGACTTCCGATGAGTAAGACATAATTGTTTCTTTACAGCAGTGGTTGTAGTAAAACTGAAAATATGTCCAAACTTCAATTGGATTCCCTAATGGGACAGGAAGCATGGTCGAGAACCAGGAGGGGGTGGGGCATGACGTGGCTCATTTGGATTTAAAGGGCCAGTGCTCAAAAATCACCTTTCTGGTGTCATTACTCAGAAATATGGTTGAAGATGAACCTGTGGAGTTGAATTAATAAAGAATTCAGATCCAAGCAGAGCATTTACAGTTTGTGTAGACCACAGGGAAATGTTTGCTAAATGCTAAATATCACTTCTTTAAGTAAAGAATCGCACAGTACAGCATCTACTCCTGTGATGGTAAACCCTGGTGGTTGTTCCTGAGTGTTTTATGTTGGTGAAGACTATAAAACCATAGCGTTAAATTATTTGGTAGCTGTGCATTGCTACCTCATGAACAGTATACAGGAAATGATAGATAAAAAACAATGTAGACAAAGGCAAAGTACCAACGATTATCATCCACCTGCTAATCTTAGGAAGAAAAAGGACATAAAAGGACAAAAAGGCAGGCAGAATAAGAAGAGGAGAAGCACATAAAGGGGTGGAGAGGCAAGTTGATGAGAGGAATGATGGTAGTTTGTGGCAGAGGTATATGTCACATCCTATCAGGCGACAGGGCGAGTGAAAGATACAGTATTGCCTCTGCCACGTTAGGAAACCCTGAACACACCAGCATACGCATTCATACACGCACGCACACTAATGTACAGCAGGCCCAGCCAAGCTTATCTGGCTCGCCACGGCTGTTCGGCCTCCATGCAGAGCAGCCGTAGCTGTCGGCAGAGGCCCGGATCATTTTGGACAGTATCATTAAATGCCATGTCATTACCCGTTATGGAGTAGTGCTCTCACTCCCCGCCTCTCCCCCGGGATGTGAACCCCATCTGATAGGAATGGAGAAGTGTGTGTTTGCATGCATGTCAGTGCATGTCTGCGTGCCCTATGTGTTTGTGCCTCACGAAGGTTTTGATGGAGGCAGGCAAAGACAGAGGCGGAGGGTGCAGTGTCGGCTGTGGAAATGGGATGGACGGGGTTGAGAGACGGAATTGGCATTAAATTTCCGACGCGGCGCGAGGATTGACTTTGACTGGAGCGCAAGGGGGCTGTTAGCTTATCTTTAAGGCCGTGTTTGTCACAGCGCTGAGGGCAGCTCCGCTAGACAGGCTGGGAGAGAGGGAGGGAGAGCCGAGCCGAGCCGAGCGTGGGCTGAACGATATGGATAGGTGAAGCCTCCCGGTGGGACTCTCTGCCTGAGCTGGAGAGCTGAGCGGGGAAGGAGAGGAGGAGAGCAGCTAAATTGAAGGTTTATTTATCCAATTCGCTGTCAAGGTCGGCTTGTCGGTGAGCTGTCCTGTGTGTGTTCACAAAATGCCAAAATCTCAACGAATTGTTTAAAAAGAGAGAGAGAGAGTGAGCAGGTTTGGGGGGTGGGTGGGGGATCAATGACCTTTGGTTGCGTCAAGCTTCAAACTGCCAGCAGCTCTTAAGGCTGTCCTTACTGGCCATTATGGTTGCCTTTTAAAAACAAGGCAGGGAGGAGAGGAGCTGTCGACAGAGAGTAGTCCAACATTGACACAAACACGCACATAGAAACATTTACAGGGATGCGCACATATTACCTGCATGTAGTGTGTTTGAACATTCCTGCAGAATGATTACAGACCTCACAAACTTAAACACGCTTATAACACTCTTTTATGGAACTTTTCATATTTGCATTTGTATTAACTTGCAGTAACCACCCACAAGTACTTGTAAGTTGTTTGCATTTTCCACTCTGAACAGACTCTGAACATTCCCACACCTGATATAGTGTCTATCAGAGGGACATGTACTTAGCTTTTAGTTCATTTTACGTGATTGGATGGTGTACCAAACCCAGAAGTGAATGCAATTGCTGCTGATCAGGGATAATCAGTTTATCTTTTTACATCTCAAAGAATAAGGCGGGGAGGCAAAGAGCGGCACGGCTGATGGGCTATTCTGGATCAGCATGACTACCCCCGGAAATGCAAGCTGAATAGGAAAAGGGCTTTTGATGTAGAACATTAATCAGGTTGCAGTTTGGCCACAGCTCGAGCTGCTGCTACCGCTGCTGCAGTGTAACAGCGCTATCCTTTAGAGGGACCCCCTCGTCAAAGTTTTGGAAGGCCTCTGTCAACGTGAAAAGAACATGACCTTTAAGATCGTATCAGCATGTTTGCTGGTGCATACACAGCCAAGGAAAGGGTTCAGTGGCCCGTCAGAAAAAGGAGAGCGAAAAAATAAGAGAAAAGACAGGAAAAGAAAAGAAAATTGTAATTCAGTCAGAGGGCTGTTTGTTTGAAAGAGCAGTTTGCTGACACTCAAGAGTGAGCAGCGTTAATGCCAGAGTGGGAAAGAGGAAAGGAAAATGACTCTTTCTTGATTGTTTCATTTTGTCACCGAGATCCAGCTTGAGTGGATTATACGAGGAAGTCAACCGATGTAAAAGTAACATCAAAATACCAGAACTTTATATGTAATTTAAATGACAAATATAGAGAAGTTTATTCCAATCAGTGTTATGCAAGTTACTTTTAAACTGTAATAAATTACAGATTATTTGCTGCTGTTATTTAAAGTAATTCCTTACCTTTCAATATTACAGTCAGTCTACGATGTTCGAATCTCAGCAGGAACAATTTTCTTCAACATTTTACATGTTCAAACAGGGGGTTCAGCACCGAGGACGCCAGTAGATAAATCTGCAATTGATAAACAATTCAAACTTGTCATGGAAACGTTAGCTTACCTTGTCATTGCTGATCACAGGGATCATGCTAATGCTACCTAGCTTCCATAAAGCAGGGATAGAGTTAGTTATGAGCGTGCGTTCATGTGGCCAATGTACTGTTTTCAACCATTGACTGAACACCAACAGGAAATGGAACTTTTCGGCCACATTTTTCATTCTTTATGGCAATGTTTTTAAAGCTAGGGGTCGACTGGAATTTCTGGTGAATCGATTTTTAAAAAAAAATAAAATTACTAATAAAAGAATGGTGAGTTGACAGACACAATCACATACTTAAAAAGACAAACTCTGAGGCTGAAACTGAAGCACTGTGGTACTGTTTATCTGTCACATGTTCACTGTGGTCAGTTTCAGATCCTGCAGCTCGTTCAAAATTCATAGTTTAGTTATTAATTTTTCTGTATTAAATGTCATCCTTGTAAATACAAACTGGACTGACTGTACATATCCTGAAGGTAAATCCAATTCTCCTTTTGTGCAGTAATCTGAACCTGTTTTATCTGCCTCCGTCCATAATAATATACATTATATAGACTAAATGTGTCTAAAATAATATTTATTTGCAACATAGAATAGCAAACTATTACATGATCAAAATCAAATTAATTTTAGCAAAGTAAAATGTCTGGGCTCACCAGAAATATGTGACGTTAAAATGGGGTCATGAGCCAAAAAAGGTTGGAAATGACTGTATTAAGGTGTCATTCTTGTTTTTTTCATTTGAACAATTAAATTATAAGTGAAAAGTGGGCGATGTGTCAAATCTGACAGGTTGACTCCGCCCCAATGAACATCAGTCATCTTAAGACACGTCATACGGCACCATGTGACACCTCTGATGAAAATGGAAGTTTACCGCCGAAACATGTCAGGTATGAGAAAGTGATTTTGTGTCTGATACAAAAGAAAATTAAGTAAACTATAAGAACATAGACACTGTGAACCTTGTTGGATTAATAAGTGAAAAGTGTTTAAATAAGTAAAATATAGCTTAAAACTCATTAGTAATGCCTTACACTACTGCATTACAGGAAAAAGTAATCTGTTACTGTAATGCATTACTTTTGTAACTCACTACTCCCAATACTGATTACAATAGTCACGTTTGCAGTATATTTGGTACATTTGACTGTGACTCAAGAACTGACTGAATTTCATAACTGACTGGATTTCATAGGTCTGGGCATAGCATGGAATTCTCCAGACCTCCATCTTGTGTGTGTGTGTGTATGTTTTTATTGAGTCTTATGAAGAGCTGATAGTGATGTGATGGTGGTCATCAGTCACCTCC
>JAPSES010000001.1:17599911-17609951 GCA_029822895.1 Maxillicosta whitleyi
GGCATGTATAGCGTAAAGGGCCTTGCCCAAGGGCCCACCTGGGATTTGAACTGGCAACCTTCCGCACCAAAGTCAGCGATGTAAATCATTAAACTATCCAGTCGCTGATGTGCGTGAAAGGATTTCACACAGAAATCCAACTCCTCCATCATTGATATAATGCAATAAATATATATGAAAACAAATGTTATTTATTGTGACATTGCATAAGAATTGTGTGGAATAAACAATGTCACACTGAATGCATCCTGTAATCAAAGTTAAAAGGGGGCCAACCAAATATTGAGTATGTGACATGTATATCAATAATAATGATATTGCAGCAAGATTGATTATAATATAACTTGTGATAACTAAAGAAAGCTACTTCATAGGCGTAACCAGATTCACACATTTGAAGGTATGTCTATTTGCTTTATCTCATTCACCAACAGCAAGTGACACTTTTAATTACAACAATTTTTTTTCTATTCATCACTTCCCAGGTCGTCTTTTACAGTGTGACTGCAGCTCTTTTTTTATTATTGCAGTGAAAAAGTTATTCATCAATCAGGACTACAAACAGCGTTTTCAATGAAGAAAATGTGCTTGTAAATGTTTGACATGTTACAATATTGTCCTTCATTTGATGAAGATTATTAATAAAGATTATAATAAATTCAATGATATTTTACAGGAAATTATTTCAATTACAGTTTCTTTGAGGTGTTCTTAGTCATTATCATTATTATTAGTCATTTATTTTTCAGAAATTCTTCATTTGACGAAGACAAATGTGTAGATGAGCTGAAATACGTGATTATTTTATTACAGTCATAATTTATTTCATCTGGTTTTATTACGACAACTGACCTAATACGCATTAAACATCACCATTTGTTCTGCTTCACAATTAAAAACAATGATTAATGTAGTTTTAAAGTATAAGCCATGACTTTGACTAATTACGCTTTAGTAATAAATTGGTAATACAGTACATGAATACAACTGTAGGCAAAAAAAAAACCCAAATATTTCCCATCCGTGGATTTTGACAGAGTTTCTTTCAGAGCAGCCAGTTTTTTCTTCTATATCTACTTTTGTGTATTGATGAAAGCCTGACATAGCTGTGTAATTCTTTGTTGTAAATCGTGTGCATTTCATGTTCATGGAATGAGTTTAATTCCAAATCCCTGTTTCCATAATGTAATACCAGCTGTACAGACTCTAGGAAAGAAACATCTAGTCAAACTGTGTGCAGTGTGTATCCCCTCGGCGTTAGAGATTAAGCTGCCTTAACACATTGTTCCTATGATCTCAGTGGTACATGGTCTGTTTACTTAAAGTGCAATGCTAGTTTCCTTTCAGTTTTTCACAAAGAAAAGTCTCTGCATGTAATGGCCCTTTTTTTTTTTTTTCCTCCCAAGCTGCATGTATTTCCCTCAAGCATAGTGTGATTACCATTTCTATTTTTCCCTCAGCATTCTCTCTTTTTCTCTGTCAGAGTTAAGGAGAGATCACACAATATCTCCCGTGAAAATTTTCCAGGGATAAATATCCCAGGGCAGCAACAACCCCCCGCCTTTTCCCAAACTCTCCCTATCTGCAATTTACACTAGCCTGCACAGTATGTTGGAAGGGAAAGAGGGAATAATAAAATAAATTAATGGCATCTGTTTTCATGAGCCATGCATTCCCAAAGTGGTTCTATGATCATGACCAGAATCTAACATGATACACGGGTCTCTGGCCTCGCTGCAATAAAAGAGGGTACAGCTTTGGGAAGCATGTACATTATGTTTTGTGGTGGAGTGGAGTGGAGTGGACAATGGCTTCAGGAAGGATGAGGAAAGGCTGAAAATGAACCATTCTGTGTCCACAGTTTTAGTAATTTTATAATAAAAGTGAAAGACAAGAAAATATAAACATAAATTAATGAATAAATGCATCGCGTTGCTTGAGGAAATGATTTAATCTGAATTTCTTTGGATGTGCACACATTTTCAAGTCTCTGTATATGTATATCAGAGTATTAATTCACTCAATATGTGCGACCAGAAGACCTGACGACTGGAAAGTACACATTCTGTCTGTCTGTCTCACGTATTAGAACTGAACCTTGCTATGCTAAATGTACTGTATACACACTATGAAAACGATGCTAAATTGTTTATCACCACCGCAGGAAGATATGTCTTTTTTTTTTCTACTCGAATCCTGGCGTTTCCTTTTTTGTCTTTCATTCTAAAAAAAAAACAAAAAAAAAAAACAAAAGTCAATGCGATTCGTCAGTACAACTGTATCTGTATTCCCATGTATGTCTTGTTGTCAGTCTTGGTCGGTTGTAGCTCTGAAATAAATAAGAACATGACTGGGTAGCTCAGTGGTTTAGGCCACTGGTTTCGAGACCCAGGTGGACCCTTAACTCAATGTAGCCACAAGGGGGCGCAAGCCTCATCGTGCTGGTCCCAAGCCCGGTTGTGTCAGGAAGGGCATCCGACGTAAAAACTGTGACAAATCAACATGCCAATGTGTCGCTGCACGGTCAACCCCCGCAAGTGGGCTAAAAACAGCCAGTCTACTAATGTTGACTTTGAAATAAATAAGAAATAAAGAAATCTGTAATCACATATTCCTTCATTTTCAGACCTGTCTAGTCTTTCAAAGGGTACCAGGAACGCTTGGACCCGTCCTGGCTACCAGTGGCTGAAGGCAGGTACACCCTGGGCATGTTGCCAGGTCCTCACAGGGTTGACATACCTACAACCATTACCTATCGGTGTATGACTTTATACAATGGAAGGAAGCTGGAGTACCTGGAAAGAACCCATGCACACACGGTAAGAACACGGAACTGGCACTGGGATCAAGTCTTGGTTTGGTTTGGGTTTATTCAACCATCATCCATAATAGATAAAATTAGGGGTTGCTTGGAGCCAATCCCAGCTACTTAAAGGCGAAGGCGGAGTACACCCTGGACATGTCACCAGTTCATCACACACATTAAAAATTAATAAATAAATGTAATTTTTTTTAATGTATCTCAAAAAACTGTTCCATTATGCAGTTGCCATTCAAGACAATTGTTTAATGTATAAAAAACTAAAACTTTCACTTTCCTGGGTCTCAGAAGGGTCTAGAGACAAACAATGCTTCTTTAAAGGGTAACAGTTAACATGGGACTTGAATCTAGTTCCATCCAGGTCCTGGTCAGCATTCGACCTACTTGAACCAATGAGACTGGCCCCTAATTTAATTATTTTTTTTTTTTTTTTTTTAATATTAAAATAATATTTATTTATAAAAAAAAAAAAAAAAAAAAAAAACGGGAACGTTTTTAATCTATGAAAATAGTTCAACATGCCATTCTCCATTTAATGCCCAAAACCAACATTAATCTAAATATAATGTGGACTCACTAAAGTGGTTATTTCGCAGTAGATTTTAGGCCATAGTTTTTCTCACTATAGGAGTGTGGCAGTGACTCACTACTTCCTCTGGTGGACAAACGAGTCATCAGTGTCAGTGTGAATAGACTCACTTCATATGTCTGTGATCCAATACTTTGATATTTTCAATATAACTTCTATGTGTTTTTTATTCTAATCTCTCCAATGATGCATTTAGGTACATTTTTAATATGTGCGTATAACATGTAACTCTTTTAAAGGTGATATTAATGCATTTTTAGGTGGTATAGCATTACCCTTTCATGTACTTTTGCATTTGTGTGGTTCTGTCCTCCGAATGTCCTTAAACTACTCTCTTTTTTTCTTTTTTCCCCCGGTACTCTTTTGACCCCTCTCCTCTTACCCTAGTTTTCATCATGTATCAGAATATTGTCTGAACAGTGGATGAAGCTGAACTCAGGGTAGAAATAAAGTAACACTTTAAAGCATATTATACAAGTCAATGTATAATTTAGGGACTTTTGAAGCTTATATTGTACATCTTTATTAAAAGTAAAACAATATTGATAATAATATTTTTTTAGATTCATTATGATCAGGATTTTTTAAAATCCATTATCATTTAATTATTGAAACAATCACTTGATAAATGACTAGATATACTAAAATGTCAACTACAACAAGCACCTTCTAATTAGCTACACAATAATAAAACGAGCTTATTCAAAAAATGTTTGAACTGTGTTCTTTTCATTAAAGTTAAGATAATCATGACATATTTCTTTTTTGGCAATATTTTCAAGTTTTATATGGAAAATAACAAATTTTATACATCTGAGAAATCCTATTTATCTAAGTTATCATTACAAAAACACCTGTTAAAGAAGCGCGTCGATTCCAAATCACATGACCTGCACCACATGATGTAATTTCCTCCTGAAAAAAAAACTCCTCTTTCTTAGTTATTTAAAATAACATAGTAAGTTAAATGTGTATTTATCCCATTCATATGTCAACAGTGTTACTACAATATCTTTATAAATAACATTTTATTTTACTTAACTGTATACATGATATTAATTGTATATATAATTTAATTTAGAAGAATCTTTCTGTAAACATTCCATGTGGTGTTATTATGCTCATTTTAGGCCTAAAAACAGCAAAAATGTCAACTACGTCACTCTGTAAAGGTAACTTAAACAGACAATTATATATTGACCCATATATATACATGTCTGGTATGGGTGGGATATTGTGTGCCCATAACTTCCCCTTTAACTTGTACTTACTCTATAAAACGTTGGCATACAGCCAAGTCTAAGTATGTGAGATGCAACACATTTGCCACATGAATGTTTGTATGTATGCCTAAATTCAGAGGAGCAAATAAAATAACATTTCGCAGTGGATGTGTGTAAAGTACATGCTTAGTATATGCAAATGTACGTGTCAGTGAATGAGTCTGATGTGGATGTAAGGATCATTTGGCGCTAGATGATTTTGGCCTCCACATGTAGGGCACTTTGTACTATTGGTAGGACACAAAGTGAACTTTATCCTACTTTTGTGTTGTTTTTCCAGAGGAAATTAGACAAAAACACTGCAGAGAATTGCAAGTATCTGTCATCTGCAATAAATAAAAGGCAGGGACAAAGCAAAGAGAAAAAAAAATAGTGGGACTTGTTCTGCAGCATATCTTCCTCACAAACCTAACTGCTCATCACACTGAGAGGAGACTTCCATAAATGTTTAATGACATCGGGTACAACCAACGCTTTGAAAATGTGCTGCTCTTTTAATTTCCTTTCCTTTCGTCTTTTTTCTTCGTTAGCTCCCCCTATGCTAATGTCTGAATGTCTTGCAGCGTGTCCTGAAGGGAGCCGAGCCAATTGTGCAGTTGTGATATTGTGCTTTTACTAATGTGCTCATGCTAATTGAGCAAATGATAGTTCTGCTGCAACACTCCTGCTCTTTTCTTTGATTTTATGCATTACGCGCCTCGCAACACACATTCACATCATGTCAGTTAATGCTGTCGGCCCAGATTTTTGTCTGCACTTTACATTACTTGGTCACATTTGTGTGGCTAGTTAATGAAGCCTAGAACAAGATAGATAATCAACATACTCTTGGCCAGTGAGGAAAAGAAAACCACGGATGGAAAGGCAAAGAGAGGCAGAGATATATATTTAATCTTTACTAGAGAGAAAGTAAGACAATAAAGATCAAATGGGGAAGCAAAGAAATTAGAGAGTTAACAAAAGAGTGGAAGAAAACAACTTCCTAACGAACAATTAAGGCAACTGGAGTCAGGTGAAAGAATGAAACACAATATAACGATGACACAAACTACACGGGAAAGGGTTTTTAAATATATCTATTGTCCCTTGTATTGTATTGCATCTTATGTTCTTTTAGTGAACATATCTACTCATGTCCTGTATGTCCTGTCATCAATGTTTGTGTGATGCCCTCTCTCTCCTGACACTGCACAACAAATCTACCTACGGGTACTAATAAAGTTAACTGTACTGAACATAAGGTTAAGCTTTACTCTGTGTATTATGCCCGCAAGGAAATTCAGTCTCTGCATTTTACCCATACTAATACAGCAGCTAATTAGCATTAGCACACGCATTAGGAGCAGTGTGCTGCCATTGAAGGTGCACAGGGGCCAACTCAGAACAGGGCGACAAACAGGAGAATTAACAAGTTTGTAATGATGGAAGCACCCTAGTTAATACAGAAAGGCTTAGGTGAGCTGTGTACTATATATGCAAAATACAAAGAATCTTTAGATTGTCAGTAGGATCACAGGTAAAGATGCAACACACTGAAATTTGACCTTTAACCCATCACTAGATCATGCATCACACACGCTGCAGACTAGGAGTGGTGGGCTCACCATAGTAGACTCTCCTCCAGTCCAGGGAATTGAACTGACAACCTATCAGACACAAGCCAGCTTTCCAGACATCTAGACCATAGCTCCCCCCCTACTAATGTTTTTAAGCAAACAAAGCATGTCATAGTGTTGTTAGGTATGATGCCAATAATACAGGGAAAAATATCCAATATATCAGCTGATAGTCACTAATAAATAAATGGGTGGTGCTGTGGTTAGCACTGACACATCACAGCCTCTCTGTTTGGTTCTTTTCATACTCCCCTCATGTCTGTGTGGATTCTCTACAGATACACTGCCCAAACACATGTACTTTAATAGTGTAACCGGTCAGACCCAGTCACAAATATGTATGTGTTTTACTCAGTTTTGTGGCTAAACTTGAAAAAGGCTCATTGAGCTTTGAAGGACGTCAATGTTCAACCCAATTCCTCTTTAGTTCTTGTTTATTGATGCTTTCAGTTTTAGTTTTTCCAGGTAGATTTCCACATTTTAGTTCATGGTTTATCCCCCTGACACCCAGCGATGCATTTTTGTCCTCTGTAGGGGACAAAAGTTTCACAGTTTTACTTTAAAAAATACTGTCCACTGCAAAGGACATTCCATAAAAATATAAATAAACAAATGAAAATAATTGTGCGGGGAAAAAAATGTTACATTATGTAGTTTCTGATGAAGACAGTTGTTTAATGCAAAAAAACCTAAACTTTTTCACTTTGCTGGGTGTCAGGAGGATATAACAACATAAGCAGTCGATTGAATTTGAATAAGATTATAACCTTTAAGCGAAACACCAAATATATGCACTATTTCAAGCATTTAGGGAACTCATTATTGTTATTATTATTATTATGCTGCATTTAAATGCACATCTCAATCAGTCCAGCAATCAGTCACATGACCCTGTTTTCAAAACATTCACAAAAAAAGGAAACACAAATAAAGTTACTATTTAGTTTAGCTGGTGATAGTTTAGCAGTTTATATTCTCTTCATAAAACAATAAATCACAAAGTTACATAATGAACATGGCCCGTAACAGTTTGGTATTAACAACTGTCACAACTTTTAACTGAAATAATTCTCATTTTCAGGTTTATTTTCTTAAAAAATCTCACTTCTCTTACCAATTGCATCTTCAGGGACTGAACAAGAAGCTTTCCTTTGACTCGGTGGAATCCTGTGTGCAGCTTGGTAGCACTCTACAAACTATTTCTCCCATGCTTTCCCAGCAGGAGTGTAGATTTAAAGGGTCCCCCAGGAAGTGCAGGGTGATTGTTTGGACTCATTAATATGTTCGTGCTATTTCCGCCCCCTGTAGGTGTGGAGGGCTGGAGTCGGGTGGTTCCCATGTTTGAATTCCACATGTTATTGAATTTTTTAGTGTGTTCTCTGTTGACGCAACAGTGTAAAGTGTAAGTGAATGGGTGTTAGTCTGTGTACATCACCCTTTTGATAAAATGGCAACTCACTCGGTGTACCCCACCTCTGCCCATTGTTCACCAAGACAGACTCCCCCATAACCCCCATAACCCCCAAGGATGAAGCTGTTTGAAGAATGATTGTATCAGATTTGATGTGACTATGTGAAAAAACTTCACTTTATTAGAATCCACATTCATAACTAATAAGAGAGTAACACTGTTCAGTCAGTAAATGTGCAGCTGAATATTCAAACACCATAAAAAAAATCTACTCGGGAACAATGAGTTATTCATTTAACCCTTTACAAACTGTTCATTTCTTAAACCTTCACAGTTTGTTTCAGGTCAAATTTAACCCAGAATTCCCTCATAATAAGTGTCTGAACTAAACTACAGATTTATCCCACATTAATAAATATATGTAATATATAAATATAATGTTTCAGAGGAGGAAGAGCATATTTTTTAGAAGTTTAACAAAGTTGTTTTTAAAGAAAAACATCTACTATCCTGTTTTACATAAACACATAAAAACATTAAAAAAAAAAAAAAACATCATTTACATATGAAAGGAACCAGCCTCAGTGTCCAAAAAACTGTAGCACCATTTTCATTTTTTATGTATTTTGGCAAAACTTTGCAAAAATCAGCAAATTTCAGGATAAAAGAATGATGCTTAGAGTATTTTTTTTACGACTGTTGAACATCAAAAACGGGTCAAATTTGACCCGACTAGTATGTAAGGGTTAAGTAGAATTTTTTAGAACATAATTGTGATGACCTTGTGTCCCGCAAGTAGAAAACCTCCTTAGAGAACAGATTCTGCTTCAACACGTCGATGTATTCAATGTGATAAATCTGAGCGACCTTTAGAATCAGTTGCTTTTAATCACAAAATGTGGGATGAATCAGAAATATTCAACAGCCTAAATTTAACCCAAACCCCCACATTCCGCCAACGAAGATAAAAACGCCTCTTCCATTTCTGGCCTCCCGAAAAATGTCACGGTGCCTCTAAAGGCTTCCACGGTCCACGGATTGGGGTGAAATGCTAAAGCACAAACACACTCATATACGTAGGTAAACGACCTTGCACACAATACACCCCCCCCTCCCCCTCCTTACCCACACCGTGACCAAACCGTGAACCCATTTTATAATTTCGGCGGTGAGAACAGTTAGACACGGAAAAGAAGAATATTCGGTCTAAAAAGAAGAGCTGATATTTTCCTCCAAAGGTCAGAACACATGATTTTATTTTCCCTCCTTCCACCCACACACAGACCATTCATTAAAGCTAATATTTACCTTGACATTTGAGGCTGGCATCTATTCTTTAGGCCTAGTGCAGTGATGGGAAACACAAAGACAGACTGATTTCTGCTCTGAGATAAAGGTCCGAGTCGTCCGATTTTTCCATCGAACTCTTCAGACAGAAGCCGATTGATGCTGATCTCATGTGCCTGTTGTATTTCATGGACTTCTCAAGACATAAAGGTCACACTTTTGAGTTATTGTTAGTTTCTGACGTTGGATATCTGGAAAAATAGGTGGTCCATAAATATCCGTGCGACTCTGACAAACATTGGAATCGATCTTCCAAACAAATGTCCCAGAACCACACCGTCACAAGTCAAACATTAGTGGGATTGTTGTGTCATTTTCATTGTTGTTGATTTGTTTTTTTTTCCAAATCAGCTTTCAGATGACGAGACATTCTCCTCAGTCCCTCATTCAACGTGATATCCTTTTATTAGCCAACAAAACAACATACAAATTAATAAAAACCAGTCCAGCAAACGTTTCTAGATCCAATGTGTCCAACCAGTTTCTGAGAAGTGATAATACTGGACTCAATTAACTCCATTTTAGGAACGTTTCTACACAGAGCCTTTAACCCTTCACTCATACAAGTACTCTAAAAGGACCTAACAAGACTTTTGTATTTATTTTTTTATTTTTTCATGAAGTAAATCTAGGTTAATGAAGTTACCATATTTGGTTCCTCATCTGTAAGTTGCAAAAAAATAAATTAATCAAGAAGTATATATATAAGCACTAATCCACATCCACATGATCCCTTTGAACATCATTCCTTACATTAGTACCATAATTTCATCATTACATTAGTACCATTACTTCATCATTCTTACATTAGTACCATTACTTTATCAATACATTAATACCATTACTTCATCATTACATTAGTACCATTACTTCATCATTACATTAGTACCATTACTGTTGTATCTCCGAAGACATTTTATTAAATCCACAAACTTTACGGACTTTCCATCAACAGATCGCTGCGGGTCGACCA
>JAPSES010000001.1:17610051-17623821 GCA_029822895.1 Maxillicosta whitleyi
ATTTCTTAAACCTTCACAGTTTGTTTCAGGTCAAATTTAACCCAGAATTCCCTCATAGTAAGTGTCTAAACCAAATGTTGAACTATAGATTTATTTAGAATGTCTAAATAGATGATCCCACATCAATAAATAAAAAAAAATGTCTCAAAGCAGGAAGAGCATGTATTATTTTAAGTTTTACAAACACATTTTCTGGACAAAAACATATACAATCAATCAGTATCATGTCCTGTTTTACATAACACATAAAACCCATTGTGATTTATATATAAAATTGATCTGAACCAGCCTCAGTGTCCAATAATCTGTAGCACCAGTACAAAAATATAACATTTTAAACATAAAATTTTGCGTATTTTGGGAAAATTTCAGGATAAAAGAATGATGCTTAGGGTATTTTTACTACTGTTGAATGTCAAAGCAGGTCAAATTTGATCCAACTTGTATGTAAGGGTTAAGAGCCTAATATTAATTATTATCATTATTATTATTTATTATTTATTGGCTATTATTAGAACCAACTTTAGTCCATATTGACAAATATATTATCTGTGACAATCTCTCTTATCAACAAAGTTGTGATTTAATGGTTCATGTTGATTTTCAAGTGTCTCTGAAAGAAATTAAGTAACTTTTATCGTTAAGTTTTGTTTGTAGAAAGACTTCTGTATAATATTGTACTTGTGATGTTTTAAGCAACTTAAAACACACCATACTTTTCTAACCCCGAGCAAAGTACTTTTATTGAATAAACATAGAAATTTGAGTTTAAACCAGAAAAAAAAGTTCCAAGAAAAGGGTAGTTTTGTAGCCTAAAGCTAAAAACTTTGGGAGCTGGGATGGGAACTGTAATCTCTACGTGCAAAGTCCTAGAATGTGTCTCTGGTGAACGCTGAGGTTAGAGCAAAACAGTACAGGATCCTTCACTGACAAATTACTTTGACATTACACATACCTGTGGTTGGAAAAGCTGTAGAAAAGCATTTTTTTGTGTGTGTGCTTTGGTGACCAATGGGAAACAATGCCACTTGGTCCAATGTGTGTTAAATACATCTGTATAATAATAGGACATATTTTACCTGAGGTGGTCGGTGCTATTGTGTTTGTGAGAGTCGGTGAGCTCCATCCTGAAAGATCATGCGGTGGGTGTAGTCCCCTCAGCTGCACCCACACACGTTTAACCTCACCTCCCCTTTGGCCTTCTCTGCACTGGGATGGCCGATCTGTGTGTTTACCCATGTATTTGTGTGTATGTGCAGTGTGGTATTGGTTTAGTGGTGAAGTGATGGTGGAACCAGGAGGAGGAGGGGTGACTTTAATCCTCAACTTTCCACCCCCAAGGTAAGACTGAGAGGATGAAGGAAGAATTTAGCCAGGATGTGTGTGTGTGTGTTGTCTATGTGTGTGTGTGTGTGTGTGTGTGTGTGAATGGGCGCTCGCGTTCACGTCCACGAAAGTCTTGGGCTCGGCCATAGAGAATGAATGGGTTTAGTGCCGCAGCTGGACAGAAAAATCAATGCTTCATATGAGGAGGCTGCGGGGGTTAGGCCTCCGTGTTCATGTCAACAAGGCTATTGGTTTTCTTAATACTCCAAAGTTGGCGTTTCCCCGCTTCGGGAGGGCCAGTGAGGTGACTTGTGTGGTCAAAGCTTAACAAAGGGATCCTGCCTTCTAGCCTTTTGCTGTGCTCTTCGGCCGAGGGAAGCCAAGCCAGGATTAATTACCAACGGTGCAGGCTGGATATTAGTTGTTGTTTTCTCCCATTGTCACATGGCACCGCTGGACTGATGCTATTGGAAGGAGCTTGTGTACAGCAGAGCAATGGGCTAATACTGTTAGATGGAGTAACACAGTTAAATGTAATAGTGTTGGGATGGTTGGTCTGGCAATCAAGCCGCCCCTCAGTAAAGCTCTCACAGAATAATCGATGCACATAATGCTGCCAGTAAAGGATTATTTAGTAAGGCCAGGCTAATCATCTAATCAACAGGAAGTGTAATTGTGAAATATAAAGTTTGTTAGCTTTATGCAAATGTTTGAGCGTATGTCTTTTCCTGCGCTATGTTGTAAGGTGTCTTCTCTAATCTTAAAACAACAATAATAATAATGATAATTATAAAGTCATGTCATAGTGTAAAATACTAGGATTGTATGTGTGACTGTATCTTTAAAGCAGTTCAGTTCAGTTGAATTCAGTTCTTTGAGCCATTTCAGCTGTAGCATTAGCATTCTTCAAAGGTCCCATATCCAACCCCTTTTTAATAATATCTGATCTAAGTTTCCTATAACGCCATACTGTGAGTTGAAAGTGTCAAGTTAATGCAGAATAGGTTGATAATCTAAGTCCACCAAACTGGTACAGGACTATCAATAGAAAAACCTTAGTGGATATAGAATTTAAGCATAACTGTACGAGTCACAACTGATGACAGATGCTGCCAACCATCACATGCACCCATTTTAAACTTTTTTTAGATACATTTAATTGGAAATTTTAAGTTGGCGTTAGTGTTCAAAATCCTAGTGTTTTAATTTTAATAAGTTACTTTGATTTTTGTTGTTTATTTCATTATTTTACACCGGTTCTAGTCAGTTTTTATAGTTTTGATTTTAGTGATTGAGGAAAGAATCAATCATTTGCACACTACTTTTATTTTGTTAGTTTTTTTTTTTTTGTTTTTTTTTTACATTGTTTTAGACTTCTCTGGTTGAACCCAAACTCAAAAATTGTGATAGTATTATGCTGTTATATTAATGTCGTTTTTATTATTTACATTTTTTTAGACTTCCTACCCACTTCACCCAAACCCAGGTATTGTTGCTGGTGTTCACATGTGGTTCTAAACAGGTCCAAATGGGTTGTTTTCAGGGTCTGTATAGCTTTAAATGTGGACCTCTTTTTGCCTGTATCATGATCTGTTGGTTAAAAACTAGTCACAACAACTAAAACGGCTGATTATGAAAACATTGCATTCTGACATTCTAGATACGCAAAGAAGAAATAGTCCATGAAATGATGGTCTAATGAAAACTTGTTGAAACATGTCTGAGTCAGCCTACACAACAAAAAGGAGAGCTAAACTCTGCTGCTATGATGAAACATGCTTACACTGTTTGTTTGGTTTCTTTTTAAATTCAGTGCTTCCTCTTGACTTTCTTGTTCAAAGTTGTGCAAATCAGATTACACCTAAATTGTCTTGATGCTGATAAAGAAACTATTGCTACTAAGCTGTTTACACAACTAACAAAAATGCACATTCCACTAATAATCCAATTTACATAAGTACTTGAAGTAACTTCAAAGTTTGCTGCTGGTGTAAGATTTGTTTGACCACGAGAACACAACTTTCAACCACTTTCTTACTTTTTTTTTTTTTTTTACATCATATAAACCAAACTTTATTCTGCTCTTGTGAAAAAAATTAAAGCAACCAGGGTGGGGGGAACCGTAAGAGGAAAGACTGGGGGAATGAAACTTAAGACGCTTATAAGATGGGGGTGTCTCTCTCTCTCTCTCTCTCTCTCTCTCTCTCTCTCTCTCTCTCTCTCTTCCTCAGCTGGTTACATAGCCACTCAATAGCAACACGACTCGTCGACTAAAAAAAAATTGCCAACTAATTAAGTCGACTAATCACGGCAGCACCAATCACATATTCTGCAGATTTTTAGCTACATGTACAAAAAACCCCCCAAAAAAATACAGTCACACAAATCACAGGAGCTGTTCTCAGTCAGAGTCCCAACCCAACCTTAGACAGACCTACATGTAGGCATGAACTAACACAAAAGACAAATGTATCTGTAACAGGAGTTAAATTATGGGACAACCTGGATAAAGAATTGAAAACATGCACATCTGTCACTACATTTAAAATGATGTTTAAAACTAAGATGTTCGATAAATATAAAATACTAGGATAGAGTAAAACAACTGTCAGTATAAGTCGAAGATTTTGCTTCGATTGTTTTGTTTATATTACTGTTTAAAGCTTGTTATCCTGTTTTGTTTCTGCATTTTTCCTTTCTGTCAATAGGGTTGGCATAAATAAGCTCTTGTTTCGGCCTACACCATGTTTGATAAAAAAAAATAAAATAAAAAAATCTAAACCTTATGTGTGTATACATCATGTTCTGTTAAAAGGACGAATAAATTACTACTGCTAAAAAAAAAAAAAAAAAAAGGAAAAAATAAATATTCACATCCTGGTGTTTCCTTTCACAGCCTTACTTACTTGGCTTGGTTCACAGCTGACTGTAAAAAGGACATGCATCATAAACATTTACTGAGATGTATTCCAAAAGTGCCACATGTATGTCCAAAGACTACTCTTCTTGGTTTATATCGCAACTGGAAAACGCTACAGTTGCGGTACGGCCTACTTTGGAATAACCCACGGTTGTATGTGGGATGTGTATGCAATGTGTGTCTCCTGGATCCATTTTCCCCAGAACCTTTTGCTACAATTACACACACATGCACACACGCAGAGCAGTCGTTAGCGACACTGTGCTATAGACAGCAAACCTATGGGGAGGGGTCTGTGGGTCGGCGAAGGCAGGGCCGACCCAGCAGTTGAGCATTGCTCACCCAGAGCAATCGGATGAAAACGCAGTGCAGATGTAATTTGTTTTCAATGGCTGTTTCAAAAGAATAATTGTGGTGACACTGGCTGGTCGATAATATGGATTTTTGTTTTCGAGTGCAGTGTGTGTGTGGCGCTAAGAGAGGGCAGGAAATACAACACTGCAGACCCAAATACAATAAAAATGGATTGTGTGTGTGTGTGTGTGTGTGTGTGTGTGTGTGTGTGTGTGTGTGTGTGTGTGTGTGTGTGTGTGTGTGTGTGTTTGTAGGGGTATTTTGCAGGTCTGGTAACCATCACTGGGCCCTGGACATCATTGGAAGGATTACTAAATGTGTCCTATGGGCTAGCTTTAGACTGGTCTTCTCTCTCTCTCTCTCTTTCTCTCTCTCTCTTTCTCTCAGTCACAGTTCGCCTTTCTCTCCTTCTTTTCTTTCAAGGAAAAACACTGACTTGCCTTGAATAAACTCACTTAAGATGAAACACAGCTCTGGGAGAGAAGAGGCCTGGGTAAAGCTGTGTAAACCTGGCAGGTCAAAGTGTGTATGCGAGAGAAAAAAAAAACTACCACAGCGTATATGTCAAACGTCAGCTTCAGTTTAACTACCATGAACGCTGTTTAATCAAATGAAGAAGAAGAAAAAAAAAAAAAAAAACACCTAAGGCCATTACTTACAAACACAAGATTAATACATGCATTAATTATAATTTTGCGAAAGGCACATGCATTTTTTATTTCAAGAAAATTATCGTCATGATGTTTTCTTTGCAACTTTCTTATATGTGTTTGTACTTTGCGCTGTAAGTGGAGAGAATATATTGCATCACTATATTGATGCCGTTTATATTCCTGCATTGCAGAAACCATTGCTTTAATAACATAAAATCACACACATTGCAACATTTTGACACACACCCACACATAATTAACCAGCATAGATTATCATAAAGGTGTTTGACCAGAATATTATTTATTCTGCAGTAATAAAGTACACATTTTTGTGTCTGTGGATGAATTGCGTTGAGTATATTGTATAGTTCTTGCTGTTATTTCTTTTCGCTGCAACATGGCTTCATATAATGGCTGTCGCAATAACGTGTTCATTGCTCTGGTTAGTTAGTGCACTTTCTAACTTCTAAAAGGGGTAATTTGTCGCTCGTCCCCTACTTTCCCTTTGTCCTTCTCTTTTCCTGATCTTCTCCTCAGGCTCATCTCGATATGGCCTCTCTGTTGCCACATAATGGCCACTTTGACCATTTGCCAAATCAGACACTGTTTTGCTGGGCGATGGAGTCGGGCAATTCTAATTCGTCAGAGGAGGTGGAGGTGTTAGAGTGTATTACTCTGTGAGTGTGTGTGCGTGTGCGTGCGTGTGAACACGGTCGGGTTCATTGAAGGGGTGGGATTGTGTGACATTAAATGAGTGAAGGTAGATTTAGACGGCACACTGGGGCTGGGTGGAGAGGGACATACAGTAAAAGGACATTATTCCTCTGTAGTCCAAGCTCTCGCTGACACTCTCCACCCCCTCTCTTCTCATTCTCTCTGTCTTTCTGCACTATTCCCTTGCCGCGGGTGGTCACCAGAGACCAGACTGGGGCTGATTTATTCTCCCTCTCTCCTGTCCTCTGCCTGACTGCCTCTGCAATGGAGAAATTTCCTTTCTCGCTCTCTCTTCCTCCACAGAAGCAGCACTGGTACTAAGGCAGGTAAAGCAGGGGAATGAGAATAGGAGGGCTAACATTAGAACATCTACCTCCCTAATACACTGCCCTACTCTGTCTGCTCCCACTTTCCCACCCTGCAGTTTGCCTCCTGGCAACTATGTCTTCCTCATAGGGATTTTTTTTCCCTCTGGATAGAAATGCACAGATACAACTGTTTTGACGCCATTCTGTTGGTGTAGAATTAATCCACTGGCATCACAACAAAATATTCCTTCTATAATGAAAAATTATGTTGTTTAAATATGTAACATTTCCATGTAAAAATACAAAATCATTAATGTAATTTTTTTTTTTGACTTTGTGTTCCTACATTATATCAGCTGTGACACATTTTGCTCATTTTTTTAAGTGTTATTTTTGTCTGTCTTACTGACTATTGTCTGAATAAACCTTAAATACATTAACTCATCTGTAAAGATTATTCCTACGTTAGATTTCCTATGTGATGGTGGTGAAAACACCCATACTCCCACACTTTTTCAAAACATCACCGTCCATTTCTGGTTTGATTCAAAGACCCCTAGTGGCAGAAAGGACACACTTTACCACTTGTTTTTTTTACCAAAGTATTCATTCCACAGTAAATGGAAGGTAATCGTTCATTGAACCCTTACATTACTGAAATAGAGCAAATCATGTTCACATTCATTTACCTAAGAAAGATTCACCTTTTATTGTAATCAACATTAGCTGTAGGAAGCTCTAATGTAAGCTATATGTGAATTGTAAAGTAATAAACTGAGGAATAAACTACATTTCTTTTATCTGGATATTTTTTAAACTCCTTAATTTACCGATATTATCTCCTCAAATGTGAAAATAACCAAATTATATGCTTAGGATTTGAGGAAAAGAAGGAAAAAAAAACATACTGTACACAAGGTCTTTCACTGGTGCTTGTTGGCATTGATTATCCAAGGTAAAGTTAATGTTTCTCTCATTCACTTTTATTGCTCATGTTTACATAAATTATTAGATTTATACATTTTTTTAAGACATTACTGCATCTATACAATATTCCAAATGTATTAGCATCTTGCTTAATAAGGATCTCTAGCTTTACTAAGGTTCATTCGGGAACAGGGAGGCGCAGAGCAGCCTTTGATGATGCTTTAGCTTTACATTGTGCTTGAGAAGCATGGTGACACTCGTTACACTAGCCAACGTTGGGCTAATTGCCACTGGGATGAAATGATTCTACAGATGCTGACAGGTGAGAGGGCGTTCAACCATGACCGGCGAAAGATTTCTCCAGTGGCCAGTATGTGAGTAGGTCTGAAGCGGGGTTTCCATTCAGTTATGCAGACATATATGCAAATTATCCCATGTGTGCACACAAACATATACGTTCAGATGGGACTGCTGCTGCACATGTGAGTATCTTAATATAATGTAACACAAAAGATGCATGTTATCAATAATGAATACCAGTCCATGCACTTTTATATAGTACAAAACCTTCCTCCTGGTACCACTTTGGCTTTTATGCCCTAAATAGGAACAGGTCTATATTAATGCACATGATGCTCAGACACCTAAACCCTGTCCCTGAAGTGTTGGATTGTACCCGTCATGCCATGCACTCGCACACATGTACCTCTTTGCCCACCTCTACGCTCTGCTGAGTATTGTCCTCGGACACTCCTCACTAGTAAGACGCTGGCACACACACATTATTGATTTTCATTTAGATAACTTAATGTTCACAGACAATTCACAGCCCCTCCATCACAGGCACCCCAGCCCCAGCTTAGATGTACGAGCTTGCCTCACTGTAATCTGCCACCATATCTCTTCTCTCATGCTCTCTTTCTCTCTCTGTTTTTTTGGATTCATTTTTCCTAAACTTAACCAATTCCGAATAAGCGGGATATAAATGGAGACCGCGCATCGCATCGATCAATCAGACTTCACACAAACACACACACACAAGCAGTGCGAATACATTTCCCACCAGCAGTTTTATTTTTCCGCCCCCAACATCCCATTACCTCCGGGTAGTTGGCCAGTCAAACAGGAATAAAAATTGCACCCCAAACATCATACGTTAGGGCTGATTTGTCGAGCGGGAAGCCTGACAATTCCCAGAGACTTACACGACCCACGCTGGTGCTGGAAATCAGGCCTGTTATGGCGGCCACACGTCTATAAAGATTGTTCATTTGGTGGAAAACAGCTACCTGGGCAGGGACAGAGAGAGTGATGCAGAAAGCATTGTAAATACACAGGGAGATATATGGGCCTGACTGACCTAGACTGGGACTGTATGGCTGTCGGCATGAATCCAAGGAAATAGTCTCACTGACGGGTCTTTATGGGGTATGGAGGGGCTTATTCTTGTTAAATGAAATTGCAACTTGCCATGAACAAACATTATTTCAGTAAGCAAATAAAAGCAATCTCCACTAAAGAAAGTGAAACCAAATGATGTGCAGTCATGCTGAAATGACAGCAAAAGAGAATGCTGTACATTTTTTAACAGTATAAGAACAAACAGAGACCTTTTGTAGTTTGTCAGGTTTTTTTTTTTAAACACTTCTTTTGTGCTTTACTTGGCAGAGAAAAAATAAGATTTAAACTACTTTGTGTTACTAGGCACCTAGTAGTACATAATAGTCGTAGTAGTAGTAGTATTTAGGTATTATACAAACAAACCTTTGAGTACAAATAAATATCCCCATGTACTTTAAATGTTAAACTATTCTATTATTGACTAAATATGATTATCTGTTGACGTATCAGAAGTAGGAGTCTAGCTACCCTTTTTTTTTAAGAGACAATGAAATAATTACTGGATGGTGCACATGGGGCTTTGCTGAAAAAAACAACAACAAAAGTCTTGCTGCAAAAAAAAAAAAGAGTTAAACAAGGGAATCCAAAGTAATTTAGAAATTTTTTTTTTAAAAATGGTAAATTGTAAAAGCAAACTTTATTACAAAAACTGTTTGTCCCTATTCCAAGTTTTATATATGCAAAATGTTGGATGAAAACTACTGGTGTCTTTCAAAATAAAAGCTTTGAAAGTGCTTTAATTTAGTATAGGAAAATATATGTGTATATAAAACACTGAATTATATATATTTATGTAACTTATAGCTTCATGATCATGGTTGTCTTAAACTACAAACACAATCCCATTAGTTTATTGAACAGTACGAGCTCAACTAGGCACTGTGTGTGTGTGTGTGTGTGTGTGTGTGTGTGTGTGTGTGTGTGTGTGTGTGTGTGTGTGTGTGTGTGTGTGTGAATTTTGGGCTCTTACAAGAAGCGGAAGCAATTTTGCAGAGACTGAAGATCTCCAAAACACTTCTTTATACAGCTCAATGAACAGCATCGGTTCTACTGTATTTCAGAGTCCCTGCATTCCTGTATCCCTGTCTGTATTTTCCTCTCTAAAACTGAGTTAAATGGACTACACACACACACACGTGCACACACACACACACACACACACATGCTGGTATAGTTTATTCATTTTCGACAGACATCATGTGATCTGTGTTATTTGGTGATTTCAATGAGGTGTTTACTGACAACAAACTCCTTCTCATCACATATTATTAAACTACAAACCCTCTATAGAGAGATATATTTTCATTGTTTTTGTTTGGTTTTACAGGTCTTGGTTGGTCCCATATGTTTTTTGTTTTTTTTTTAAGTTGAAGATCATATTTGTAAAGATGTAAGACCCCAGTCTTGTCCATTTCAGCACTGATGATACTGTAACCTGATGCTACTGCTTTGATTTCAGTCACATGTACGACTGTGAACCAATGATATAAGTTCTCCACCATCATGCAGTGTTTTCGTCATGTTCACGATACTTGTCTTGCGGTCTAAGCTGAGCAGCTTTTTTTAGCCATGGCATTATAAATCTGGTTTATTTTTAAATATGGTTCTGTTTATACCGAATAAACACATATACAAGTGCACATGTGATCTGCTACAGGTTTCTTAAGTGTTCCGTCTGTCAGAAAACATTCATTTATTCATGGAAATAGACTACTTTTCCCATAAGAATCCATTCAAAACAAACTGCCTCTGGTGTTTCTTTGAGGAACCCCAAGGCTATGACATGGGGCCCCTGGAGCCTCTGTGTGTTGTTCTCTCCATGTCACGCTGATTTCCACCAGGTCCTCCGGTTTCCCCTGCCATTAAAAAAGGACACATATAGGTGCAATCCCTTGTCTGTTCACCTGACCACGATGCTGATGAAGATCTGGAGGTAGTCCCTGTGCACCTTTAATAGCAGCTCACTACTACTAATGTGTGCTAATGCTAATGCTAGAAGGTGCATCTGTATTAGGATGGATAAAATGTAGGGACTGAATTTCCCAACAGGGATAATAAAACGAGTTAACCTTTATGTTTACATCCAGTATCTTTAATTGTGTCTCTTTAGTTAGATCTTTTGTCAAACTTCTCTCCAAATCCATATTTACCAGTAACACTAGGGCCCACTCCCACTCATTTTTACCTTTACCTTGCACTTGGCATAAGGATTGAAATATTCCCCTATGAAATGAGACAACCCTTCGAGACCTGTTACATCATCAACAGACACCGATGCCACTAGGAACAGCTGCAACAACTATATTGTTGAAAGAATTCACCAGGCCGTCAGCAACTGTAACCATCTCTGTTTTATGGGCTATAACACACTGAAACCGCATTAAACAGGGGATTATTTACGAAGACAATGTATACATTTGTGCATTTCTCTCGTCACACTGCTCAATTTATTTGTTGTGCTTACCTCCATCTTGCCAATATATAGTGACTGGGTAGCTCAGTGCTTAACGACACCGTCTTCAGTGCGGAAGATGGCCAGTTTGAGACCCAGGTGATCCTTTGGGAAAGGTTCTTTACGCTATACATCCCAATAGCCACAAGGGGGCGCAAGCCTCATTGTGCCGGCTGTGTCAGGAAGGGCATCCGACTTGAAAACTTGTGACAAATCAACATGCAAAGGTAACTCGCTGTGGCAACCCCGGAAGGAAAAAGCCAAAAGAAATCATCACATCCATCTTGCCGATGATTTGAGCAGAATTATGGGAATTTTCTCATACCCCTCTGTTTGAAATGTGGTTCTGAAAAATCTCTGTTTTGAAAGCCAAACAGCCCTCCCCCTTAGCCCTTCCCCTCTGACTCATCGAGAATCGTGCAAAACAGAGGAGTAGGGGTAAGGGAGAGGGCCAAGCGGTGAATTGGGATTGGGCCTAGGGCTTTTCAAACATCAGACATAAACTGAAGCGTACCCAGAATGCACTGGCATATGTATGACACCACATATGTGCTCCATTACATGCATCAGACATGCCCTGTTATCCTGTTAGCTCACTTACTTAACTCTGTAAAGTCCCCTGCCCCTCCCAACCACCCGTTGCCCTCATCCTTTTTTCAGCCTGTCTCTTTCATCTTCCTCCCAGCTGTCCCCCGAGGTGAAGGACGCTTGCAGATGAAAGAGTGAAAGAAGACGAGTCATACTGAGGACAGCTCCTGCTGCGCTCAGGCCACCGCGCTGCACACTGGCTGACTGGCCACTACTTAGTAAGTTTGCTCTGTACACACACACGCACACACGCACACACTGCTCCGTCCTGTCACCTTATGTTCCATCACCCCTCATTGCCATCGTCTCCAGGGGACGTTAACTGAGTCCAACTGGCAGCGAAGGAAGACGGGGGTGACAGAGAAGAACATCAAGGAAGTTGAGGCACCGAGTGCAACCGAGAGCCATCGTGGGCACAGGAAGTAGATATGCGGCCTGACACGACAAGCCCTGGCATTTTGACATGTATTTAAAGGTCTGGACTGGACACATCAAAACAGAGGAAACCGAGAAGGTAGAGAGGCGAGATAGAGATGACAGGACTAGGGGAGTCTTTCCAGATGGCTGTTTTTGACAGACAGGTGAGCTAAACGAACCCTCTTAGCACTAACTGCAGAGCTCCGCCCCCCTGCTGGGTGCTGTCTCTCTGATTGGGGGACACATAAGATGAGTGATTTAATTGAAGCAGAAGCTAATTATAACATTTAAGTGCAATGGTATAAGAAATCCATTTAGGTTTTTTAAGCGGCAGATTTATTTCAGTCTTAAGAACTCGTGAATTGGGTAGAGTGAACAGCAGGAACATGAATGAACATGAGTTTTTAATTTTAGTTTTTATTATAACATTTTTATGTATTAATCAAAGCACTTATAATAATTCATAATAATCATAATCATAATAATTTTTCCGTTGAGGATTTTAACTCACTCTATGGGACTTTTATAATGCACAACACTTCCTAAAACTTACATAAAATAGCCTCTTTTTTAAAACAACATGTATTGTGGATTTATTTGTAGGAAAAACAGACAGAATGTCCCACAGATTACTACAAAAAACTGCATTTCCCATATCAATATCTGCAATATTTTAGGTCAAATACAGTGTTTTAGTTTTTCATAATCATCATCATCATCATCAGATATGTCTTAAGTTGAAGTTCAGAGACTCTGTAGCGAACATAGAAACACTTTCATCATCATTGATTCAGCAGTAAAAGTCATGTGTTTTGAGAAAGTACAGTGGATGTTTTTATGGTCATTTAATGATACATTTTGCCAATAAAGTCATTTTTTTCTACTTTCCTATAATAACTTTTGAATTTACCCTGAGCTTTTATGAACATCTACATGACCAGTAAAATAAATGTAAGAAAATGCCTTATTTTCACACAAAAAATAATGCAAAATACAGATGACAATATAAAGGCTGAATGTACTCAATAAGTTATTTGGAAGGTGTCACAAAATATTTTGAGGTTAGCATCATAATGTCAGTGATACATTTGCTGTTTTCATCATTGTTACCGATTATAGATACTGAATTCAAGTTTCAACTTTTCACATTTTCCACTAAAATAAGAGAATAATGGTACAGAAAAATAAAGTTTCCTCTCGGGGGGATTTTTACGCTTGCCATAAATGTTCTGATTCCGTGCCACGGTGTGTTCAAAACACTGTCTGTGTCAGCTACAGCAGTGATGAGGACAACTTCAACTCTACTATTCAATCTGAAAGAATATGAACTTGAATAAGCTTTTAGCTCCAATGTAATAGGCTATAAACAATGTGTTTATGCGTGTGTGACACTGTCATTTCTTCCTTCACAGTCTGCCTTCACATACAGACTCTGATGGGCTTTCACACCTTAGTGTTAACATGCTTTTGCTGACTGTGTGCAGATGTGTGCGTGGGACGAAAAAAGACAGTTAGAAAGAAAGGGAAAGCATGTTGTTGCCGATGGGACATGCAAAAAAAGGGACCTCAGCATGTGAAAATAGTGCTACTGCTCATGAAAAAGTGACACTACATGAGAAATTTGTCTCACCAAATCATTGTTTACATTTGTCTTTTCATATGTGCACTGCAATTCCTTTTAGTTTCCTTTTCTTAATTCTCCAGATTTCC
>JAPSES010000001.1:17631365-17657484 GCA_029822895.1 Maxillicosta whitleyi
GATTTGTAAAAAAAAAAAAAAAAAAAAAAGTGGGGGGCTTTTCTGGGAGAGAGGAGTAAAGTGTGAGATGAAAAAGAGGGATGGGGTGAGAGAGACAGGCTGAAGAAAGAAAGAGGGCATGTGAAAGAGACGGAGAGAGAGAGAGAGAGAGAGAGAGAGAGGTGGTATTGGGTGGAGGTGGATGCTGGTCAGTGGAGATGTCGGTGGCCCATTAATCTTGGCCTCTTCCTGCCTAGTTATTGTGTATTTCTTTTGGCCAGAGATTGATTGTAGCAGGGGAAGATGAATTTGCCCGTGGACCTTCTTTTCTCTCTCCCACTCTTTGTTTTTTTCTAACTCCTGATGCTTGGCCAAGGTGATAATGCTCTCTGTCTCTCTCTCTCTCTCTCTCTTCTGGTTCCCTCTCTTTTCTGTGCCCCCCATCACCCCCCCAATCTCCTCTCATGTGTGTGTGTGTGTGTGTGTGTGTGTGTTTTCTTTCATTTATTTTAGATTACAATCATCATCTATTGCAGGTTGCAGAAAATGTGTTCATATGGCAGGAAAGAAATGGAGATCAAGGGTCTGGATGTCAGCGCCGGGGGGCTGGAGCAGGAGGACGGACAGTGACCCAGCTGGACCGAAATGTAGTGGCAGGACCGAGCACACACACACACACACACACATACAAAGAAACAAACCAACCATCTGTCCTTACCTTCAGACTGCCAAGTTTGACAAGAAACTATGGTCCAGTCATTTAAATGTATGGTCAGCATCCGTCTTTTTTACCCATCAAACCGAGTCTCACATGTCACATAACACACTGCACAAACGGTCTGAAGTATGTAGACTGGGGGGGTAAAACCAGCCCGCCAAAGGGTGCAGGATGAATTTGTGAAACGCAAAAATTACACTGAACATAATCATTTCAGTTCAGGTTCCACTTTTTTTTTTTAAAGTGGGTTTATTTTTTGCTGATGACACAGACATATTTATAGATGACAAAATCAGGATACTTTAGGATCAGATTGTCAACGAGTAGTATAGGAACATCGAGCATCATTTGCACACATGGATTGGACAGACCTGGACCAAATTTAGAATGTTTGGGATGTGGTGAATATTTAACACAACGGTCTGACTCTCCATCATCAATATAAAATCTGGGACAGCAATTAACGCAGAGACCAAGTGAATCTGAAGTGGGTCGGATTAGTAAAATACTATCATAATAACCTAGAAATACTCACAACTCCAAATGTTTCTCTTTGTGAATGTGAATATTTTTATGTCATTTTACTGTATTTATACAAAAACAAATGATCATTTCACAAAAACACGAATTACCCAAACAAATATGAACATTTTGAAAAGTCTGAACTGCAAGTTTACGTCTGCCTGATATTAAATGTTTTGTGTTTTTGTAGATCCAGTGTGATCTGTAAGTTAACAAGCTGAGACATAACATTGTTAAAATTGCACTTGAAATTTCAGTTTATGTTCTTTAAGTTGTTTTAATGGATAGTTGGTAGATGTAAACATTTTCATCACATAATTTTACTTTTTTCACTTTAAAACATAGAGTAAAGTTACATTTCCACATTATTTATATATTATTATGTCATTATTTCACTGATGCCATTGTTTTACTGAGTTTGACACCCCTGCACTAAACACATACACTCTAAATTTCACTCTAAACACACAGCTCCTATCATAACAAGCATTATTTTATCTATGTGTTACTGATTTCTTTATTTAAAAATTAATACTGTTATGAGTTATGAGTGTTAAGCAGCTACACCTCACAATGATATAGATGTTTTGGTCTGTCATTCAACTAGATGATAAAATATATGAGATGATGATATGCAAATGATGAATTAGAATTAAGAATAATTGTGTGTGGCTCAAAATAGAAAGTTTATGGTGTAAATGAGAATAACAATACAAGTGGAAAAACATATCAATATTGATTTTTAAGTTCAGTACACTTTGGTTTGGCTCTTGTTCAACTCAGTGCATGTTTCAAGTTTAGTTTTTAAGTTAAGGGGATAAAGGTGGAGCATTTTGATTAGTGAAATATAATTTTCATGTTTTTTTCAGGATGGACGGACAGACGGATGGATGTCATTGTTTCCTTGAATGAAATGTATTGATAAATCATCTTGTCACGTATGGGTAAGAAACTTTGTAAGTTTTTTTGTTTTGTTTTGTTTTGTTATAAAAGTATTCTATTTGTTCAGTATTCACACTGACCCGATGTTTTAAGAAAATTTTAACCAATGAAAAGCATCGAAAACACCTTATAACTATACCTCCACTCCATGTATTTTGAATATACAATGTTTTTCCAGTTTCCTAAAAAAAATAAATAAATAACAGTTTTGGACATAAGAGGCTTCAGCGACAATATATTTGATGCCATCTGCCATGGTTTGCCAAAATGTTTCTACCATACCCTGGGTTCCTTTCCTTTTCATTTGTTCTGTTATGGTGAGTAGGATCGAATGTCAGGCTCCTTTATGAGCACTTGCTTATTATTATTATTTTTTTTTTGTGGGTGTGTGTGGTCCAGAGTTATTATCCCCTAATCCAAACAAGTAAGAAAAGACAAACCAAACACTGGCTCTTTTACATGTTTTAGCAGCCACCATATGGCAGGGTGAGACGAAGGCCTTTAGTAATCCTTATACTGAGCCTATAATAAACCCACACTACCAAAACGTATATGACAGCACAAGAAAGATGCCACACACGTAGTCAAAAACTTAGATATTTACTGTTGTTGGTTGAGCCCAAAGCAAAGAAGAGAGTCAACACCTATTTAATATCATCATAGTATTGTTAATAACCCTCTTAATCACAACCATAGCCATTATCATAACCATTAGAAAATGAGCTAATATGCAAATATTAAATAAATAAAACAATTATTAGAATATAATTTCAAAAAATCACTAGGCTAGTGTAAATATTCGCCATTTTTATTAAGTTCTCATGAATCAACAGAAACATAACAAATTATAAATGTACCAGATTTAGCCTGCCTCATTTATGCATTGTATTCAAAATGACACTAAGATGGAAGTGAGAGTTTTAACTGGCTAGCCATTTAATACCCACCCTAAAACACTTTGACACACTAGTAGTGTAATAAAAAAAAAATCTAATCACACATTTATCAATAATATTCCTAATTTGCCAATATGCTTCCTCCTATTCTCCAATCTCACCCTGTAATGTTCTCCAATAACCAATATACCCCACAGTGTGGTTTGTGTGTGCATGTGTGATTAGGAGTGTAAATTTGGCTATAACTATACTGTTAATGTGACTGTTTATGGGCTAAACAGCATCTCACACCTTGGTATTAGTGTGCACTCATGCATGTGTTAGTGGTAGCACACTGTTGTATTACTGCCAGATCTGCTGCATCGTATTCCCTGGTCTGAATACTACTTAACCCTGTGACTGTAGCACGGCCAGACATATGCTCCAGACCAGGGGGACTTCCCCTTGGCAAACACACTCATGGACATGCATACACACACACACACACACACACACACACACACACACACACGGTTCTTGAGGACTGCCCTTCCCTCAACCCCCTTCATATCCCTAACTTGCTGTTACTGTAATAATCAATGACTCTGTGTGGGTGGTTGTAGTAACCTGACTATTCCTGACTCATACTCCATCTTGATTATCATACATACAAGGGGGAAAAAATGAACTTTTGCTTGTATGTGAAGGTAATAGCACAAATTGACCAAATATTCCTAGGTTTTCCTCTCTACTATCACCTGAATGTATTGGATAACTGTAGTAATTTGACTGTCAGGGTTCATGTTCACTATGTAATCCATTCAATCATTCATTTACTGAACAAACTACTCGGCTAATACAAGCTCATTTAGTGATTTCATCATTAAGTAGGCTACATTACGCAGCACACATGAGCCAGAGTGATTGTCTGCGGCTTAAACAACTATAATCTGGATTGAAGTTGATCATGAAGAATATTTACTATTCAGTTCAATGAGTGGGACAACACTTTAAAAAATAAATCTACTTGAACTGATTCCAGTGATTTGTGACCCTGAAAAGAACTGCTAAGCACTAGACTTGTTACTGAGCAGTGCACAACATAATTGCTGTGTATTCTAAGCACTTTGGAAATAGAACCTCTTTGTTTTCTACATTTAAAATCTAAAAATACTTAGAAAATATCTGACAATAATAAGAATGAGCTGTCAAAGTTTCTGAGGGACTCCATTTTGAATGTATCCTTTGTTTAATCACATAAAAAAAAAATGCATTAAGGTTAAAGTTATCCGGCCAAAACATTAGATTATAATTTATATTTCCAAGATGCCAGTGTTTCTGGGTAATCATTATGGTATTTGTTTAGTTTAATATGATATTACCATGAAAAAAAAAAGCATCAGCCAAATGTTGTAATGTAAATTAAACAAAGATTGGCAAAATACCATGGTGGTGATTCATGGGAAAATCTGATTAAATTTCCCTGTAACAAGTGATAATTGCAAAAACATAATTTGTACAGTATTAGCTGTAGTTAAAATGTGATATTTGTGATATAAAAGATAATGAATTTCAGAATTACAATATGATGATAAGCAGTTTTGACTTGTAATTGGAATCACACTAACAATACCCTGAAATATTTCAAAAACATCAGCTAATATTATGTTATTGGTTTCAGATTTTTGTTCAACTACTATATAATTTATTTAATCTGAATAACATGCTCATATTATCATTGTATTGTTTCCATATTACATATACCTTCTCTAAGGAGTTTTGCCTCCCTGTTATCTTTAAATGTACTTATTATTTATTTATCACTATAATATTTGTGAGCCCCTATTAATTTGTTACATAGGCCTAGATTATAGTATAACAAGATAAAACTACTGTAAACATCAAGCAATTGCCCTGATATTTCTTTGGCTGCAAAATTAATGTAATTTATTCCAAAGTTACCGAAGATACCACATGAATTTTAGACATCCTTGAACCAGCTGCTGAGGCTAACTGCTAATGTTAGCTGACATTAGCTAATTTGGCTAGCTTGTTGACTAGGATGAAACAGCTAAAAAATGTTTTGGTTACAAAGTGGAACACTAATTTAACAAAATTCTAAATTCTTATTTTTAGTATTAGTGTAATTACACAGTGTTATGTTCATACAGCTTCACTGTCTTATCATTTCTCATCCTTCAGAGCCAAGAGTTTCTCAGTTTCTGCATTACAACTGTACAACAAACACGTGAACATTGAATAAGAACTGGATTCCAGACGGTCAAAATGGTGCCCGTTGTTTTCAGTGGGAACTTGCTCATCGGTGTGTAATATATAAAAGTTTCTCGCTGATGTCTTACCTTTGCGTTACAGCCTTCATCCCTTTTAAAATCACATCTTTTGGGCAGTGACATGATTTTAAACACTTAAAAACACCATTATATAAAAACAGATGGTAAAAAGAATCGTTTCCAATCTGTCTTCAGTTTTAGGTGTCCTGTCAGCGCTTTTACAGACATGTCTTTTATCATTGTGCTCTATGGGGAAATGGTTTATGAGCCACAGGGGGATTTTTGCCATTGCAGTACTGACAGTGGCCACTGGTGGAATTGGTGTCAAGTCTGAGTGCCAGTCTGGTATCCAGCTGTTATACATCTGTGACTGATGAGCCTCCATGTATAGGTTGCATCTCCAACCCACTGCACTGGCTCCTTATTTTAACCCCATATTAAGTCAAACCTACCGATGCCTTAAATTTAAAGCATCTCATTTTGTAAGTTCACTCATAAATCCAGGATTTTCATTCTGAATTCCAATTTATATTCTTTTTTTTTTTTAATAGAAAAGTAGCATACTGTGAATTTAAAGTCATTAGCAGCTCTCCTCACTTTTATATTCTACCAAGGTGTGCATGCACATGGAACTTTCTCCAACAAACACAAAACACATTTATACTGACACACACTAACAAAACTTTGAAAGTCACATAAGCAAGGAAGAGGCACACACACTTTTAACACCTCCCCTATTTTTCCTCCTCTGACATTATTTTGTGTGTGTATGTGTGTGTGTATGTGCGGCGTTGACCTTTCTGCAACGTTGCCCCGTATTCACTGGTTGTCAGCACAGTCTCTGTCCCAGGCCATCCGTCTCTGCCACCAGTCAGTCCTCCAACCAATCCTCCACCGTCCCATTAACACACACACACACACACACACACATACACTCATGCATGCACACACATGCACATGGTAACATGTTCAGCGCATGTGGCTTGTGTGTATGCACACAAACATTCCCTATGAATACACACACATATTCACGCAAACACACAAATACTCATCCACACACATTTGCTCACATATGCGCACATACACAGACACACACACACACACACACACACAAGCGCAATCCTCCATTGTCCCATTAGCCTGGGATGAGGTGCTCTGCTCTGCTTTGAGCCTCAGCTCAGCCTGGCTAGCCTGGGGGATCATTAAGGCCCTGCTGCGCACACACATACAGACAAACGCACACACACACATACACACATATGCCAGAGCTGTGGTAACGGGCTAGAGGAGTCCAGGTGGCCTGTTGTTATTTATAACAAAGGAAACAACACAGCAGAACCGGCTGACATCAGGCCCGTACGGACCTGGGACGATGGGATGTGTGTGTGTGTGTGTGTGTGTGTGTGCGGGTGTGTTTGTATCAGTGCGTTTCTATTCATCCCTCTATCTGTGAGTGTGTGTGAGAGAGAGAGGGAGATCACTGAAGGACAGCTCAAAGTGTCTGTCCACCCCAAACCCTCACACCCCACCCCTAGACAGTGGTCTACCAGGACTAGTGGACCAGATGTTGGCTCCAGAGCAACAACAAGATTGATTGGTTTAATTGCCGGCACTTTGCTCTCTGGCGTCTGAATACCTAATGTCAACTTTTAAAGGATGTTTGCTCTTTCTCTCTGTCTCTCTTTTTTTTCCTGTGGCTGAAAAATGTGTCACGTTTTCTGATCAGTGGGGTGTGTGTGTGTAGGTGTGTATGTACAGTTCGACCTAACATCTGTTCAACATATCCCTACCAAAACAGGGAGGCATTTCAAGTCTTTAACTAACAGTTTGTCCTGTCAGCTGTTTTGCCACTACTTTTTAATCCTTCCCTCTTACCGTCTTGCCCTTAGCCTTGTCTTTCTGTCAAACCACTTGACGTAAAATATCGCAGCTCCAGACAGAGGTATGCTAAGTGTGTGGGGTTAACAGATGAAAGGTCACATTACAGACTTTATATCCTTTACATCTACATCATAGGAATGTGTAAACCTTCTCAATCAGAGGTCACATTGTACTAATAGAAGGCTGTGTTGTGATTTATAGAGACATGATATATTTTCACATGCCCCATGAGAAATTCAGCCATGTAGAAGTTGCAGAAGTGTTCCCCTTGTAAATGCAGTTTTGTTTTCTGCGGTCCACGAGGAAAGAACGTGTTATTTACAAAGGCCTTCGAAGTGTTTTTCTCTGACCTGACCCCAATTAGTAGGACCAATCCAAAGTCACATAGTTTATATGCTCATTCTCTCTAACTAATTTGCTTAATTTGGATGTAAACTCCAAGATTTTTCATACTGTTATCTTGCTGTTTTGTTTTTTTTTTTCTAATTAGCTGTTTCTTGAGAATGTGATGTTGTTGGTTTTGTGGGTGTTTCTGGTTGTTTGCGTTTGCAGCTTTGTCAAATGTACATCATCAGGAGGGAAAAAAACAGGTTCAGTACATACTGTATATGTCAGAATTAAAGTGAATACTTACTGTGGATAATCACAAAACATCATTCACAGCGATGTCTATAGTAGAAGTATAGAATGATTTGCACCATAATTGCAAAATAGAGTGAAATCAGTTTATTAAAAGTGAGATTTGTGTGTGCTTGTGTGAAGTTTTTAGCAGTTTTTAACATGTTAAGTTTATTTTTCACCTAACAACTGCCTAAATCCATGATAATAACCACGATACAATGATTTCTATGAAAAAGACCAACACCCACTCCAAGGTCTCTGAGGTCAGCTCTAATAGTGCACTTAGAAATACTTAGAAATGCTGTCAGCTCAAGTCAAAAACATACCAGTTTCCGACAGATTCTACCACAAGAAATACAGCACAGTGCACAAATTCTACACACTGGACTTTTACGTAGACATTTCTGATTAACCCATAAAGAAACAGGGCTACTTTTTTGTTAGTTACCAAATGAAAATTTCTCTCTATTTAACCATCCTTAAGTGATTCATCACCATTTGTTATAATATTACCCTCTGTATTTTGCATTTCTTCAATAAAAATCAAGTATTTCCCCCTATTTTATTTCTTAATCATGTAGATGTTCGTAAAAGTTCAGATTAACGTTAACTGTCATGATATCAAACACTGAAAAAAAAATAAGAAAGCGTGACTTTTGCAACAAAATATATCATTAACTGAACATAAACCAAGTGTGTCCATCTACTGTCACTGAAGAAACTCATAAATATGTAAAATTCATGTTTAAAGTTCAGCTTTAAACCATAAAAACCCAAATAGCAACTGGCAACAAATACCATCTACTGATGTAAATGAACTAGACATGTTATGAGGCAGTTCTCAAATACATTTTTCTATCTATTTAATTATTATTAATTGATTTATCACCATTTACTAAAATATCATCCTCTGTATTTTGTGTTTTTCCTGTATAAATCATGTATCTTATCTAGTTTACTGATCATATAGATGTTCATTACAGCTCAAATTAAAGTTGAGTTTTATTATATCATGCACAAAAATATCAATATAAAATTGTATCAAACAGAAAACTGAAGAAAAAGTGACTTTTAAAACAAAATCTATCATTAACTGGACGTAAAACATGTGTCTCCATCCACTGTCATTAATCCAACTCCATGGGTTTTACTGGTGAATTAACATTATAGAAGACAACAGTGTTTCCACGGTAACTATGGAGCCTCTGAACGTCCAAATGGGTCATATCTGATGACCATGAAAAGATGACAAACTGCATTTTAAACCAATTATTTACATGGATTGATAGGATTAATGGATCAGAAGTTAATAAACATTTTATATTGGAAGATGATTTTGGTTTCCAGTGGGTCTTTATGGGTTAAGACAAGACTTTTTATAATGACCAATGACAGTCCTTTAGCTAAAACCGAAGGAGGTGAAAAAAGGGAGAAAAAAAATCAAATTTTAAAATATACTCTTTCCTTTAGTAGCTCTCTCCTCTTAGTCCAAATCAAAAGACTGGAGAAAAATATAGATGAACCTGACATTCCGTGCCGTTATGGAACAGTGAAGACACTTCTTTCTAACATTGTACGTCAAGGTATGGAGTAGACAAGTCAAATTGCATACAAGCAGTTTCTTATGGAATCTGATCAGTGGTGTGTAACTACAGCCGTCAATCACAGATGTAACCAATACCTGCCTGAAAACACCTGTGATTAGACAGAAACAGAGAGTCGTAGGGTAGGGTTACACAGCCTGAAAACATAGTCGACGCAGAACACTCATGACCCCTCAGACCACTTGAACAAAAATATGCTAAAAGGTAATTATGGTCATTTTGCCTAAAGATACAACTTTGACAGTGATTAATATTAGAGTAAATAGTTATAAATGGAATACTATACGTCATTTATTTTAAAACACCAAGTCTGTTTTGAACAACAGCTATCTACATCATATCATCAGCATCAAAAAATACAGTTAATAGAAAGAAAAGAAAAGTAATACAGTATATTACAAAATTTTAATCATTCCAGTACTTTCAGGATTTAGATTTAAATAGTTATACAAAATAGTGTAGTTAGGACTGACTTTTTTTTTTTTTTTATCTCCCTGCCTTTCTAAAGGCTGCAGCTGTGGCCTAGAGGGCTGGAAAGTCAGCTTGTGACTGAAGGGGCGGGGGTTCCATTCCACAGACAGCAGAAAAAGAGAAAAAGAATTTGGCTGATGTGCCCTTGAGCAAGGCACCTTTGCTCCCTGGGCGCCTGATATGGTAAACCCACCGCTCCTAGTCTGTGGTGTGTTTTAGTGATGAGTTAAAAGCAGACGTTGACTCTTAGTTTGTGTTGCATGTTTACTGTATACTGACAATAAAAAATCTTAATGTTAAATTACAAAAAAAATGACATTTTAAGTCTAAAAATAACATTCCTCTGCAGAAATACAATGTCACAAATTGAAACTAGTGTAAAAGACTATAAGTACAATATTTACACGCACCATCTATGCACTGAACACTTAATCCCTCAGTTTATTACAAACATTTGAAGTCAGCACATCTGGAAAGGGATGAAAAATGGCCATCTGAAAATTCAGTGACAAACAAAGTGGAGATAAAATACAATATTTACATCTGGGCGCCAATGACGTATATGAAGCATAATTCACATCAAGTGGAAGTGGCTCCAATTTGTAGTACAATTACACACCTACTTGTGCAACTAATTTATTCAAAATACTGCTGTTAGGGCGCACCTTTTGAAAAAAATCCAATAAAATAGAAGTGGGAAAAACAGCATTCCTCTTAAAGAAATGCAACATCAGTGATTTAAACTAGTGTAAAAGACCATAAATTCAATATTTACACTGTACGCTGAATTAAAACACATGTAACACACCAAGTCAAAAAGTCAGAAGATTGATGCAGGGTCTCCTCCTAAAAGTACTCTGAGCTTTGGCCAGCAGGGACAGCTTTGGCTAGTGGGAGTTTAGTCTATATATGTGCACTTTTCTGTGCATGTGTGTGTGTGTGTGTGTGTGTGTGTGTGTGTGGGTGTATGTTGGCAGGAAAGGGTAGGCCAAGGATGGGAGGTGCTTGTCAAGGCCAAAAGCATGGGTGCCTGCACTGCTCCCGCCCACACCCACCTACACAGACACACACTTAAACACCAGCCCTACCTTCATCTCTCCCCTCCATATCATGTACCTCTCCACATCTGTCACTCTGGCAAGAGAAAGAGGAAGGGGTAGAGCAAAGGAAGGAGAGGAGGGAGGCACGGAGCAGACAATTAATTGTGTGGCCGGTTGGAGAGGCAGAAAGACTGAGAGAGCGTGAGAGAGAGACTAAGGCAAAGGGAACGGGAGAGAGAGAATAATAAAGTGTCCCTAGTAAGCATTAATCTCCCTCACACTGCAGGCGTGTCAGTGGGGGCTAGCTGGTGACTAATGCCACGTTTTGCATACAGTGGTCACAGACAAGAGCTTCCTCACCAGGCTGCAGCACATAGAGGATTTAACTGCTGCTGTGACAGGCAGATATGCTGGAGGTACAAAAGGTGCTGTGTGGCTTGTTAAAGGAACATTTTTTACATTTTAATCTGAAAATCGGTGATATTTCTCCATACGGCGTCGTGGCTGGAGACAGGTATTTGATATACAGTATGTGAGGATACAAGTATATGCAGATGGTGGGAGAAGTTTCTAGTGGGATGTTAGAGAGGTTTAAAAGAATGCGTCTTACTGCGTCTGTATGTGGTCGCTGAAGACGCAGGAAGTTTCAGGTTGACTTCTGTGTATTATGTCTCATTTCCTTTGAGATTATAACAGGGTGAGATGATAGAGTAATTATACATATTTATACTTTATTATACGGTAGCATGACTGGCAGGACTAGCAAGAAGGGAGGGGTGGTGCATAAGTAGTGGTTTTACGTAGATAAGCGCCAAGAATGAAGTAGGAGATCATTAATAACTAACAATTACAGATGAACAGGTGAGGTGTTGTTCAGGATACAACTTTCACTCAGGGTGTGTATGACAGAACATTAAAATAAACATAAAAAGGCTGATAAACACCATCATACATACAGTACATATAATGGCTCCTGACCCCATTTTAAAATCATGAATTTCTGGTGACCATTCAAAGCAGAGACATTTTTCTCCTGGACACGTCTTATCAGGGCCAGGGGGGGTGAAGAAATGTTTCCATTCTCTGTTCAGTCTGGTTTTTCTGACTGTGACTATGTCCAGGTAGGTTAACACACATGGTCACATGATCGGGTTCATCAAGATATGCCCTCTCAGATATTGGATACTGTCCGCATTTTATTTGAACTATCAGCAAAACTGTGCAATATTTTAATTCTAATGAAATATATATTAAATCATTAAAAATATTTTTTATTAGTAAATTATTTTTTCTATTAATTACTAAAAATTTCAGGTGACCCCAAGGTTGAAATACACTACATCAACCTATAGTAAACTATACTATGTAAATGCACTGCAGTAATTATGGATAGTGTTTTCATATAGAACAGTGTTTTGTTTTTGTTTTGTTTTTTTTACTATATATTGTTATGTACTGTAGTACTGTAGAAATGCCCAACTAGAAACAGGAGTAGAAAATTAGCACTAGTTATCAACTCCATATGCATCACATCAGCAACAAGCCTGTAACTATGTTTAACTGCATTCTCCCTATCAAATACAACTTTCTTTTGGCTTTTCCCCTTCAGGGGTCGCCACAGCTAATCACATTCGCATATTAATTTGGCAAGTTTTTACGATGCCCTTCCTGAGACAACCCTCTGTATTTATCTGGGCTCAGGACCCGCACAATGAGGCTTGCGCCCCCTTGTGGCTACATATATTGGGATTTATAACGTAAAGGACCTTTCCCAAGGGCCCACCTGGGTCTCAAACCGTCAATCTTCCGTACCAAAGGCAGTGGCGTAAACCACTAAGCTAACCAGTCGTTGTCATTGTTCCTATCAAATGAATAAATACATTAATTAATTCACATAACACAATAACCTTGCTGAACTTCTGCACATAAAAGAACATAATTGAACAAAATGTAAAATACAAACAATGAAATACAGTGAACATGCCACAATTTAACAAATATATATATAGGCTCTGTGGTTGATTGTAGACAATCTAATGGTTCTACAAGAACAGACTTCATGTACGAACATAATATGTTGTGGCTGTCAGGTTGAAACCTTGTAAGTCCATTTTTGTTTAGTTTGTTTTTTTGTTATAAAATGATTCAAGTGGTCAATCTTCATGTTGACCTGACAATCTTAGAAAGTGTTGAAAACAGCTTGTGACTACATATCTTAACCTCATTCATTTGTTTAGAATATACATCATTTTTCCGGTTTCCTGAAATACAAAAGAGTTTGGATATAAGAGATTTCCGTCTGGCAGCAAGTATATGTACGACTTTAATTTAATTTATTATAAAAAAAAAAAAAAAAAGAGAGAGAGAGAGATGAAACATGTCATTATTCATTTTGAGGGAGCACAGCAGTACACCAGAGAACAGCATGAAAGCAAATAGCTAACTGTTTTGGAATGTCACGGAGAACCATGTAACACATGTGGTAGAAAATGTATTGTGATCCTTTATGTAAGTGAAATTATCAGTGTTAGTTAAAAAAAAAAGTTCAAAAAAGAGCAAAAATAAATAAATATATAGCAGTGTGTATTATATGATATATACTGTACTATCAGTCACGTTTATGTTACATTCATGTTTTACGTGTAGCTCTTTTAACCCATAAAGACCCAAAGAGAGAAAAAAAAAAAAAACATCTACAGTTGTAAATGTTTGATTATTGTTGATCCACTAATCCTATCAATATATGTAAATAATTGGTGTAAAATTAAGTTTATCATCTTTCATGGTCATCAGATATGACCCATTTGGACATTCAGAGGCTCTGTAGTTACCATGGAAACACTGTCATCTTCTGCAACATTGATTCATCATTAAACCCATGGAGTTGGATCAATGACAGTGCATGGACACACATGTTTTATGTTCCATTAATGATATATTTTGCTGAAAAAGTGTTTTTTTCTTCAGTTTTCTGTGTTTTTGATATAATAACCCTGTAATGTAATAGCATCATGATGATTAAAGTACATGATCTGTATATTAAATGTAATACCTGATTTATACTGGGGGGAAAAAAACTAACACAGGATAATATTATAATAAATGGTGAGAAATCAATTTTTCTTCCATTTTCTCTTTCTGATGTAATAACCCTCAACTTCAATCTTAGCTTTTATGAACATCTATGTGATCAGTCTATGAAATATGTGAAAATGCCTGATTTACAGTGAAAAAATAAAAACTAATACAGAGGACAATATTATAATAAATGGTGAGAAATCACTTAAGTGACACTGAAAGTTTAAATATATTTAGGAACTGTTCAAAAGTAGTTCTGGTGTTTATTTGTTAAAGTAATCTACATACATTGTTCAGCAGAGGGTTAAGGAATGAAAGTTTTTTTTTTTTTTTAGCTCGTACAGGAACACTTAATCCTTCAGTTTATCACGAATAATCAAAGTCTGTACATCTGGAGGCAAAATGTTTACACTGGACAAAAAGGGAATGAAAAATTGTAATCTGAAAATGCAGTGACAAACATACCAGAAAAAAAACATACATCTGGAGGTAATGGAGTATATGAAGTATAATTCAAGTACAAATACAAGTAACTCCAGTTTTTATTTAGGTTCTTTTTTACGGTAAAATTCATGCCTACCTCCGCACTGTTATCGCATCTGAAAAAGATTAAAAGTTGTGGCAATTATGCAACAGTAGGGGCATCAACACCAACCTTTTCCACTGGGGTATCGCTAACCTAGAAACACGGCAATACTTGGAAAAACAAATGGTTTGACAGCAGCGCTACGATTGATTGTACTCGTGGAAGTTTACCTCAGAAGCTCCTAGCGTGGACGCATGCTTTTGTAAGCAGCACCAAATGGTTGGTAACTTTGTAACTTGTAAAATGCCAAAACAGATGGAGAGATTTTCTCTGCTGAACTCACAGTGACTTTATGAAGCCTTGTTTTCTTTGGCGGAGCAAACAGGGAGAGAGGAAATGAAACTAGAGACACTTGATCCCCTCATATGCCCTTTAACACACATGTCCTCACACAAGCCTCGTAGCTTCGAGTGCAGCTCAACCGTAGGTAACTTGCTCTAACTTTACACATTCACTCCAAGCACAGATGAAGCCACTGGAGACTGTGTGTGTGTGTGTGTGTGTGTGTGTGTGTGTGTGTGTGTTGTCATGGTTGGAAGCTAGTGTACTCAGGTGCTGTTCTGTTGCTTTGTGTGTATGCGCTGTCCATTGATTTTCTTGGCTGATCAATAGCATTTTAGCCCCTTAACTACCCTCCACACCATCTAACAGCCACCATACAGGTATACGATGCGAGTGTTTGTCTGCTTTATGATATCTTTGCCTATCTTTCCTTCCAAAATAATCGCATGAATCAGCATAGCACCGGGCGACAGAAAGCTGGAGGAAAATTGAAAGAGGAATTGTACAAGGAGAGAGATTCGCAAACAGATGATAACTCTACATCTCTTTAATGATCGAGAGCTGTGCCCGCCAGGCCAAAGTTATCCTCCTCATTGAAAAAGCATCTACAAATGTGTCTCCAGGTAGAGGGAGCCAATTAGCAATGTGTGGTAGTATTTACATTTTCAGCTATCTATCATGCTAATCGGTGGGTCGATTCATCAGCCAGATTGTGATTAATGCAAGGTTAGGGCAGCGGGTGTCCTGTGGCTGAAGGTAGATGGAAAACAACAATAACAAGCTGAAGAGAGGAATTCTTCTCCCTTCGCTCAGTAGGAGAGGACAAGCGAAGGAGAAGGGTGAAATCTATCTCATATTACTTAACGTCCTGTCTCACCCTCCAATCAATCTGAATTTGCATGCACAGAGGAAGAGTACGGGGGTTGACGGAAAGGGAAAGTAACAAGAGGAAGATGCTGTCGTTTTAGTTTTATGAAGTTTTTTTTTTTTCCTTTCTTTTTGGTAGGGTGGATCGTGGGAAAGCAATATCCTCCAGGCCTTTTAATCATGTGATGACGGGCCTAGGACCTGTCTCAGTATGTGTGTGTGCATCTGAACTGTGGCCCCATTGATCAAAGCCAGTGCTGGTGTGATGGGATAGAGGGACAGGGCTAGCCGTGGACACAGCAGCTTTCCGGCTCCCTACCGTCCTCCTTAACACCGCTCAGATCGGCGCGAGGCCATTTGTCAAAGTTTTATCTGATTCCAGAGGTATTGGATCTATCAGTCATCGCGTATGAGAGAGGAGATTGACCTCCTCTATGGACATTTTTCTAAATTAGACGCAGCTGATATTGAAGCGACATAGGCTGCCATTATAGGTGACCAAAGCATTGTAAAGCAGCTGTGTTAATACTAAATGTAACGCTGTAATTTAATTGCAGGGTGGGGTTTTGGAGAGGTGGGGGGCAGGTGGGATTTTGAGTTGTATGGGAGACGTTAGAGGTGTCCCTGGAGTCTAAGTGGTTTCTCTCCTCTCCCTGGGCTTTAGATTGCCTTCCAGACTGACAAAGCACCTGCCACACATTCATCAACGATCCCATCCATCTGTCCATCAGGTCTGCGGTCCACTTGGTCATCAACAGGTAATGCCTGGCAGCCGGGCTGGCTTCCTGATAATGAAAGATAGGAAAACATCACACACTCTGTCAACCAGTGTTAAGGTTCATATGTATCCCACTTAAGACAAAACATGCATCTCATGCATTGGCTTCTCCGAAAGTGAAAACAGCTTCCAATCCCTTTCTGTCTCACTCTCATATCTGCGTTTGACCTGATTCAGAATCATTTATCATGTTAGAGGAGTTAAAGTCAAAGATCAATGTTATTTTGTAATTTTCTAATACCATTTCAGCGAAAATAAAGGAATTTCTGTGTGAGTTTTGTTGCAGAGGCTGAACTAACAAGGAGCCATTTCGGCACGTTCCAACTAAATTGCCCTGACTATGTTTAGTTTTCTGGCAGACAGCACTGGTTAATTGCCACTTAATTAGCTGTTTTACCCAGAATGCTTTGACCCACTTGGGACAGGTCTCTCATTAGAACTAAAGCATCTGAACTCATTGAGGATTCTAAAAACATACTGTGCCGAAAAACACAATTATCAGCATTTAGACGCATACGTTTTAGAATAGGTGTTGTTTGGATTTTTATTTTATTTTTTTACTTCACATCTAATACCAAGTACTCACTAGTGGAACGACTAGTTTTTAACTTTTAGACTTAACTTTATAGGAAGTTGGGGGACAATATTATTATAAATGCTATTTTTAGATATTATTACTATGTGAGTTATATTCTCTGAAGAATTACAAAACACAAGCATGTTCTGAACAAAGTACAACTAACTTTTACTTTGTTAAATTTCCTTTTCTAAGTTTACTATGTTCTCAAGATCAAAACAAAAACATCCTCGGTATAATATTCATCTTAGATAATCATTTTGGTTATCGGTGAATTTAAAAAGGTCATAAAAAGCAGAAAAGAAACACTAATGATACATCCAGAAGATGCAGCTGCCTTGAATTCAGAAAAGTTGTGTTTGAAGTGATATGTGTTTGTGTTTATTGGTGATGTTCCCAGGCCCCAAAGGGCCCCCTCCGGTAACAGTTCAAGCCCAGTGAACAGACGTTGCTCTGGTTCAGCACCCTCCTGGCTACATCAATATGCCCCCAAGTTTCTACAACAAGCCTAAACATACTGTCATGCTATTACACTTTGCTATCAATAAGACCTGCATCCACAGACATTAAAGACAGAGTGTTGCTGGCAGGAAGACTGGCTGTTTCCTCTGTAAACTTTCCTCCTATGTTATCAGTCACACTTCAAACTGGCAAGTCAGACACCCTGGATCTGAAAACTTACAGTCAAAGCTTTTAATTCTGCTCGGTTCGATGCCCCTCTCTCTCTCTCCCTGTCTGTCTGTGAATCTGTTTCCACTGACTAAGAGCAAAAAGGCAGAGACGTGCGGCTTCCACCATACAGATATTGGCAGAGTGTCATCGGAATGAATGAACCGCTCTTGCATCGCAACTGCCAACTTGTCAGCCGCGAGCTGGGATGCATGACTGACACCCCCTGATTGGTCGATTTAATATAGAGAGAGACGGAGGGAAGTAGACGGGTGCCTGCCTTCCCTGAGCTCTGCTAGAGCGGGAGATGGAGGGAGAGGTGTAAGTCCATTTGTCGAAGACGTGAAGCGCTAACTCTCTAGGTATGGGCCTGTATGCCTTGTTAGAGAGAGGGATATTTTTTTTTCATGCAGGAGCTGAGCATGGGAGTTAGCATGCAGTTTGTTATCGCTTCACCCCGGATGTTTCTGACAAATCGACTCAGACAACCATCAGACGGTCTGGCAGAACAAGACATTTCAACAAAACTGGTGTCAGACGAAAATACATGGAGGTTAAAATTCAGAGCAAAGCTCAAAGGTGTTGGCAGACATATTGACATACAAGCCCAAACTACCAGTGTTATCGATGCTTGAACATGTTGATGCAGGTGCAGAATGGGAACTAACAAAATTGTCACTGCATGATTGATCATGTAAGACAAACTCTCAGAACTCCTGAAATTATGATTCCATCTGTGGTGAGATTCAGTGATGATCACAACATTGTCTATTACATTTTTCAACAATCAACAATCTGTAATTTAACACATTAACATCATGGTTCTACTTCTGTTTTTCATTTTAAATATAACCTCATGGAACTATTTTTTAATTCATTAATTAATACAAACCAAGTTTTGATCCAGGTTGTGATACAGTAGATAATTATAGAGCAAACTTTTTAAAACCCAGTAAAAACAAACTGCAAACTTAAGCAAGACCTTAAGGGATCTTAAAAGTTCTTAAACAAGGCTCTGGGTTACTGGTGCTAATTTCCTTAGTGGAATTAACCTAGATTAAAGGGAACATAGTCTTTGAATGGGTTCTTATTTAATGGTATGGGGTCAGGGTTTTGCTTGAAAAAAACAAACAAGAAACAACATTCATAACTTTTTTTTTTTAATCATATAAATGTGCTTTCATGGATCGAACAATAGCACAACAGGCCATTTTCATTTTTTGACATGTTAATATACTAGTGCAAACTTCACTGTCTCTTATCCCTGTCCTTACAAACATCTTTGGCTGCTGATGCTGCTGGTTTGGGAATGAAATGTCACCTTGATATTGGGGCAATGTTCAAGAGTCGGGTTATGTTAGTGAAGTGATTTATCCTAAATAAAGGCCCATATTGTAACTGTGACACAGGACATGTCTGCCAAAATACACGTCTCACATATGGCATCACATAAAAAATTAACAAGTAAATAATCTATCTAAAAAGTTGAAGACACCAGAAGTTGTTTAAGAAAAGCTTTTTAAATTTGTAATTATTCCTCATCAGGTATTATAAATGCGTCTACTTATGAAATGTTACTTCTAAGTAGCCGTTCACAAGTAGATTTAATAAGCTTGTCTGTCTTGGTTTATCACCAGGTGAGCTCACATCTCCCTTGGTCCTACCGGATTTGCTGTGAAGAAAACCACTGTTTGTTCTAAAGTGTAAGTCATTCTGCAGCTTGCTTTTGGTTGTGTGGAACTCCAGTTTACACTGTGTGAGAAACTGCTGTGCAGCTGGATGGTGACAGGCCAAAGCAGAACGCACTCTGTTTCAGCATGTAATTTCATGTTACTGGGAATCTAACATTATTGTTTTTCCCCCCACGCTCCAATTTAGAGACAGATCAATATTCAGCTTTGTTTATCAAAGTGACAGCTCCTGGATATTGCATTTTGCATTTTTATGTTTTCCTTTATAAGCGGGTATTAAAACATAATATATCTGAAGTCTTGGTTTTATGGGCTGACAAAGGGTGGGGAGGCACTGTTAATGGTGTAAAACAGTTGAGGAATGGTGCCTGCTCTTGTTCATACACTCATAGTTACAAATATCCATCACACACATCAGTATCACTGTTTGCCAAATGAAGATGCTCTCTCTCTAAGAGTGTCGTCGATAACAGTCAAAAACCACAGAGGAATTCCAGTAGGAGTTTGCATATGGATGTGTGTGTGGCATATGTCTTCATGTGTACGCTTGTTTGCATGTGCGCTCGCGGCTATTCGTACATACAGAAAAGTCTCCTCTTGACACCCGAGTCCCAAATCATGCATTATTTGCAAACCAACCATAAAGAAATGACAATGGCAACCCTATGCATACAAATCAGGGCCCATTATCCACCTCAGTCTGTCAGTTAGCGAGCTGTTTGTGAGAGGAGACTTGGCCGAGGGGAGTCGTACCCGGGGTCCTGATAAATGCTTCGGCTGATTCCCCTTGTGAGTGATGGAGCACTAACCCTGTTTAGCTTCTTTAATATACTTGTATTAGCATGAATAAATAACGAGTGTGTCCGGATGCTACAAATATTTGATTGTGCCTCCCTAATAGGCTGGTGTCTTCCGTCACATGATGCCACTGCGACTCTCTTGGTGTCACAGCCCAGACAGAATGACATCGATCTTTATCGCCTGCCCTGTAAATGAATTATAAACCCTCAGAGAGAGTGCCAGAGAGGGGCGAGTGGGTGATGATGGCTGTGTGTGTAGAGGGGTGTGTGCCATTCCAGCTGTGCCAGGCTATTTTATCTTCTCCACAGCTGTTTTTAACCCCCCCCCCCCCCCACACACACACACACACACACAAACACACACACAAACATAAAGAAATGAGCAAATGTGTCACAGTGATTGTTGGGGCACAGCAGGGGAGTGGGGGTATAGTGAATGCCTTCTTTATTGCATCAAAAACTGTAGTAATGTACCTGTGACACATGATCGCAGTTTGAGTCAACCTTTATTGCAAATTAGACGAGACTGTATGTTAACACCAACAGTAGGGTTAGTGCAACATGGCTTTGGTAAAGAGATGTTTGGTGCTCTGCAGTTTTGTGCAAGTTACTTCCAAATTTTAATACATTACAGATTGTTTGTTACTGTCATTTAAGAGTAATTCATTACTTTACAATATTACTGTCACAAAATTGTAATGCATTACACGTCTCCTCTATAACTTTTGAGTTACAAACTTGTGTCATGCACAACTACTTTATACTATTATTCTAAACACATACGAATGTGTAAAGTTATTATTACAGTGATTTAACTTTATATTCATTTTGGCAAAAATCAAGTGGATTTCTACAACCTGTTTTAATTCCTGCTTGATTTTTTTGTGTCCATAACTAGTTACATCACACCATTTACACATAAGGTCTGAAGTGGATCATGTGCATTTAAAGGGCCAATGCTCCAAACCATCTTTCTAGTGTCATTACTCAAAAATGGGTTGAAGATGGACCCGGGGAGTTGAATTAATGAAGAATTCAGACCCAAGCAGAGCGTTTATAGTTTATTGAGAGCACAGGGAAATGTTTTAAAATGCATAGTTCCATTAAAAAAGAAACAAACTATCACTCCTTAAAGGTTTCGCAGTCTTGCTGGATTTTTTTGTTTGTTTGTTGTTTTCACATTTAAATTATGGGTGAAAAGTGTGTGCACTCCTGAACATGTATGAGTAAAAATATTCCTGAAAATGAATCAGTAATGGTTTACACTAATACATTAATACAGCAAAAAATAATCTGTCATGCATTATTTTTGTAACGCGCTGCTCTCAATACTGGTACCAAAGTTTATGTCAATGTTTTTTCACTGTATTCTTTGTCTTTCACTGAATACAGTCTAACACCCTGAGGATTTTCTCACATTCATCTGCAAAAGTGAGAAACTCCCTTTGTTCCCACCAAAAAACCTGCATTTAACAGACACCAGCTAGTCAAATGTGAGTAATGTTGAATCCTGAAACCATCAGTGCGCAAAGATTGAAAGTGGAAGCATAAAACATTCAGAAGATAAACTTTAGAAATGAACGATAATTGCATATTCAAAGATTCCATGTTTGTCACTGAGGGTGGTTGAGAAGATGTCAGATCAGTCGACGAAATGAAAGCTTCCCTTCACTCCATTTTACAACATTTATCCGAGTCATCATCAGAGGAGAGATGCCCGGAACATCCTTCTACCCAGTCTCTTTTTTTATTACCTCCTGGGGCACTTTCTATTAAAGTTGCAGGAAGTGAAATCACAGGGGGAAAAAAAACACCAGAATTTTAAAGTACGCCATTCTTTTGCAGCTCTCTTCTCTTGGCCCAGCTCAAAGGACTAAATAAAATTATATTTAACCTGTTGTCCTCTCATGCTGTTACAAGAAAGTGATGCTGACTTCGGAAAGAGTAAAGGAGTAGAATCTTGTGTAGGTGAGAGAATCCGATCAGTAATTGGTCATTGCAGCTGTTAGTCAGACACCTAACCCCTTCTACATGTCTGAAAATGCCCACCAGTAGATAGAGAAGTCTAGGGGTAATTATGTTGGTTTTGCCAAGTGACCCTTAAAAAATATCAAGTATTGTAGCTATAAGTGATATAGGTCATAACCTACTGTATTTACTTAAAGCACTTTCAGGTGCAGCCATCAAAACTCATTTCTGTGTTTCTACTAGAGACAGGATGTTGTACAAATACACATATATAATTGTACTAATAGACTTATTCTGATAGACTTCTCAGTTGAAATGAATCACTTTGAAGGAAAATATTAGCTAGAAAATAAAAATAACACCAAGATTCACCAAACATTTGTTTGATGTTCAGACTTCTTTTATTGATTTATTAAAGATTTTCCGTTCAGAAGTTGCCTAGTTTCTTATAATTCTGCATTCTATTTTCAGCTCGTAAGTCACAACTTCAAGCCACAACTCAAGACTTTGTAGTGTTCCAGGCAAGTCATGCCAAACTGCCTGAGGCCAAGGAATTGTGGTAGGTGGATGTAAACAAACCAGTATGGTGGACTGTGCAAGGCTTATGCTCATTTACAATCATTTCTTTTGCTAGAGGTGCTTGTCCCTTGCTTATTTGAGGGAAACAGAGGAGGAAAAATAGCAAAGAAAAAAAAAGGCAAGAGAAGCTGTTATACCTTTTATGTTAAGCTATTTGGATACTTGGATATATTTTTGGTATGAATTCATTCTCACACTCAATGGCCTGAAAAACGCTAGAGTAGCTGCTGATTATGTGATTATGTGAATATATTACAAATAAATAGAAATTATGTTATTTACAGTTAAAAGGGTTAAAAGCATAAACAAGTTAAATGCTATATAAATATGTTAAAATACTATTTCATTTATAGGGCACTATGTTTAAAACATTTAAAAGTACCTGGACATGAGTTTAAAAAAATATTTTTGTAATGTGTATAAGTCATTATGTTTTAATTTTGTTTTATTTTGAAAGGTAAGAGGAAGTGTAGTGAATGTGTACGACCGTTCATGGTCAATATTAGCATTAGCTTTACATTACACTTGTGAAAATCGGAAGTGAACGTACTCAAAGCCGTTAGCTTAACATCAAGAGGAAAACCAGAAGAGGAAAATATATAAACTTGTCGCTGTTTTTAGTATGTAGACACGTTTTGAGATTGTTAAATCAGCAGTCGGAGACAGACACTTGTTCTACTTTTCTTTGGATTGTCATGGACGTTTTCAGCACGACGATAGTCCCGCAGCTAAGTACTTTTCCCGACTCAGGTGCAACTCTTTAGCTCAACGGATATTAGCATTTACTAGCTAAGTGAGTGTGCCTCTGCGGACAAGAATAGCTAACCCGGCTTTCTGTAAAGTCTGTGTCTCACAATTCCGGTTTAGAAGATGAACTTTGGTCGTGTCTAGAGAACTTAGAGACTGTCGGAAGCGAACCTTTGGATTACTATTTTCCCGGACACCGTGTTCGTGGAGTTTGGGCAGGACCAGAAGACGTGACCGCCATATTGGGACACGGCTGCGGCTTCAACATGTGAACTTGGAGCAGACATTTGAAATACTGAACCAGGTAACAAACTAAACTATATGTCTTTGGCTGAAGAGTGAAATAGTCATAAATTTTGGGCCTCAACTATGCTCACAAGTATGGCCTATATCTTTAAAGTTTAGAGCCGTAAGCTGGCTAGTGTGAAAGTGAATGGTGTGTGGGTCCACCACAATATTAAGGTTAAAAAGACATTTTATTACTGTGTGAATAACTAGGTTATTGATTGTTTTTTCACTGTTATATGTTAACATAAATTTGCTCATTCAGTAAATTTAAATTGCATTACATTTACTTATGTTTGGTAGAGTAGGCTATTGCGTGTGAATGAATGTGATGTGTTTATTACTTAACTAAATGGTGAATACTGTGTGTGGAGACACATAGGTCTTAAGGGCAGTAAGTAATAAGATTTCTATATATTTAAGTATTTAATTTGGAACCCAGGGGCCCTTACCTTAATACACTGGGTAAAGGTGGGCTACATGTGGATAAATAGCATTAGAGTAACACCACATCCATGGGGGCTGCCACTGTTGTTTTATGGGCCATATGACGTCAGAGTGCAGAAGTGGGAGGACATCGATCTAGTATGAGTTCATGGGTGGAAAGTCACAGGTTTGACTGCCATTCAAGTGCATTTTCACAGGAAGAAATTAAGTTCAGATAATATGCATTACCGGTTGCCTGGAATGCAATAAAAGCAAAAACAAACAAATTAACAGCAGGTGCAGGGCCCAGGTATTGGCTTTTTGCACATTTTTTATCTATCAGCTCAGCCTTCACTACTTCTGTTTTAAAATTCACTTCTGACTAACCTGTAGTTTCATTCAGGCTTTAAGCAGATTAAGCATTGCTTACCAATTGTAGTCCATTACAATTATACAGTGTATGCAACATATTGATGTGTTTCATGAGACTGAGTTGTGAAATACTAACATCTAGCTGGGCATCTAAATCATACCATACCTTCATTTCTCTTTTTCTGTTTAATCCCCTCCCTTAAACAGCTGTTCAGACAGATGCCCTGTACACACCTCCCACGCACACAGCAATAAGCCATTTGACCTTTGACCCCTCTCTGACAAGGTTGGTAGGGAGACGGACAGATACAACAAGCGCTACGTTCATTAGCAATGGCAGCCACCCTGGAGCCTGGTGTAGATTAATAGTGGAGTTTTAGTAGCTATTACTAATGTTGTTTTGGTTTTAAAAGACAGCTGTCCTAACAGACTCTCCAAGGCCAAAAGTCCCCCCGCCCACTCTGGTACTGTAAGAGGCCATTAGTGTCAACCAGTGTGAAAAATAGACTAGAAAAAAAGAGAATGTTGAGGAGAAAGTGCGTCTTAAATGTCTTCTCATCAGACATTTTTTCAACTTTTTTTTTCTTCTTTTCTGTTTTCATAAACTGAAGTTGGAGAGCTGCCATCAAACACGTATTTCACTATTTCAGTCATTCCTAAAATACACAAAACTTAAAGAATGTTATTGCAGTGTGAAAAAGCAAGAATGATATGAAGTACAAATAAAAACAGACCTTGTATAAATGGTAAGCCTGTTCTACATAAAGAAGACAAAAAAAAGAGAAAAAAGTTCTTTTTTTTCCTCCTCAAGTTTAGTTAAAGTCTCTGAAGTACAGCTTGGCAGATTTTAAACTCTGGCAGATCAATGTGACAGCCTGTTATAATCACACATCTAATATGGACAAAGAGCCACACACAAAACACAAACGTGACAGCTGCATACCAAAACTCTTGATCTGAAGAAGCCAATTAAAGGTGTGAATGTACATATGCATTCACATACCAAATAATTACACATAGTAATGACTGCAGAGGCTGACGGCAGTGTTAGCGAGTGAATATGTGTATAGTATGTTTCTGTATTGTGCCAAATCCCAGTGCAGTGTATCTACCAACTTGCAAAATCAAAAATAAACAGACAGCATATATGTACTGCTTTAGGCTGAAAACTTTCTATTCCATTCAACCACGTCAATATATATGGGGAATGTTGAATCGTGTTGCTCCCCTCCGTCTAAAATGACCAAAAGTGGTTTTATGTTTGCATTGGTTTCACTGTTCAACTGTACCTTATAATCACATAATTAAAACTAGAAAAGCACTCAGAGCACAAACCTCCACCAAGCAGCACAGTTCCCACACATATTGTGACTGACACCCTGCAATATTACTGCCACATTTGTTTTTTTAATCTATTTTATTAGATTCTTGACACTGGAAACATACCCAAAGAAATGTGAATTACATGCT
>JAPSES010000001.1:17660077-17672557 GCA_029822895.1 Maxillicosta whitleyi
AGAAACACGCACTCACACACACACACACACACACACACACACACACACACACACACACACACACACACACACACAAACACTGCCCAGCCATATTTCTCCTTTATTGTATATTCTTTTTTAGTTGAGTGCTGCTGATTTGAAATGCTAATTAAACATATTTTTAATGTATTCACCAGGCTCATCAAGGCAGCCTCATATATCAAAGTGTCCAAAGTTGTATTGATGTAGGATATCAAAGAAGTGATTACTTGCTAACATCCAGAGTTTTCAACTGATAATTGTCCTCGTCCTGGTCTGAAAGCATTTCCGGTACGTTAACACATCAGCACCAACCACATGGACAAACAGCTGCTGATAATCACATAATCCATTTGCGAGCTCATCATTTTTTTTTTTTTTTAACTCCAGTTTTGTCTTTCTGTGTTTAAAATGCGAGCTTCCGTATTAGCTGGATCATCTTGTTAATGTATGAGAGACTCGCAAACAAACAACCAAACAAACAACATGTGCTTCCTCTGGTACCTTGTCAGAGCGTTGTGTGATACATGCATGTACACATACATTTACACAGCGCACGTCGCCTGTCAGCAGGTAAAAATACTGTGTGTGCATGTGAAATGTGAGCACTTCACAAACAACAAAAGATGCAATATAAAATGCATGAAAGGAAATAATTCATTAATAGCCTACTTTACAATTTTTTTTCCCCGTTCTCCACTAATTAGACTCAAAAACAATAAGAAAAGCTGCATGTCTATTTCAAACAGATATGATAATAATAACGCTGATGGTAAAATACTCATAACAGCGCTGTATTCTTAATATCAAAAGGCACGGTGATGAGGAGAGAAGAACAATGAGCCATCAGAGGATCCGTTCTTTTATTTTCACTTTAATTTTTATGTGTCCTTCCTTTGCAGCGGTGGCAATGATTCTTTCCCTCTCTCTTTTTTCCCCCCTTTCTCTGTGTGTCTGATGTAGCTAATGCCATTAACTCTCCCTGCCACTTTCCAGGTCACTAATTCTTCAGCTCTGAGTTCATTGTGCCCAGACCGCGGTGCTGTCTCCATAACGAGGTTATTTCTGGGTTATTACCTTCCTCTATGATATGGCACCTGATGGGAGGCATGAAATTCGTATAAATCAAAACCGATCCGCAATGACCAAATTAAAATATTTGCTGTTTCGTTTCTCTTTGCCATTCCCAGAAAATGCATATTCATATATTACAAACATAAAATAAACAACAGAACGTTTGACACCTTCACTCCCTTTTATTCCTGCTATTAAATATGTTAATACATAATATTTATCATTTTGATTCTGCCTGCAGTGTGAACAGAACACTATCTGAGGTTTTAAAACATTGAAAAGGGCAAACTTTATCAACAAAGCAAATTTGTGCAAGGTCCGTATGTCAGGTCAAGACATACGGTGATGTTTTATGTGCTTAACTTATTTACTTTAATCATTTTTCCCTCTATGGGAAGGAATATATGTGGCTATTTTTATGTACACTGTAGCATGTGGTGGAATGAAGCCAAAACGACCTAGAGATATGGCCACAATTTAAGATAAGTGCTGTGTTATTTACATTTTTCTTCATGGGATTTAGGGACTTTATGTGTACAAAAAAATAAACGTATGCGTTGGAGAAAACAGCATCGCAGCAAAATATGCGACAAAGCCTGCTTCAGTGAACTTGTTCCAGTTGTTACACATGGTTTACTCTTTTCACCAAATCATACATCAGGTTTTTTCCCCACATGTAGTGCAATGTTCAGCCATATTTTTGAGATTACCAAAAGAAAATCTGAATAATATATAAGAGAATAGCAAAACTGCAAGAAAATCATGTGCAATAAATAGCTTAATATCTTAATCAAATACCAAGTATGAACGTAATTACAAAAGTTGATATGATAGTTTCACTCACTGCAAAAATCTAAATCCTTACAAAGTGTATTTTTCCTCATTTTTATTCAAAATATGTCATCACACTTACAATAAAACATAATTGCCTAAAGGGTAATTTTTCAGTGAGATATAAGAACTTATTTTTAGACAATCGATCTTGAAAATCTTATTTCAATAAATCTTACCAGGATAAAATTCACTTGTTCCATTGGCAGATTTTTTTTTGTTTAATTCAGGATGTTTTTTCTTAATTTAAGCAAAAAAAAATTACCAATGGAACAAGTGAAAATTATTGTGGTAAGAATTTGTGAAATACGATTTTCAGGATATATTGTCCAAAAATAGGTTCTTATTTCTCACTGAAAAGTTAATCTTTTGGCGATTATGTCTTATTTCAATAGATACTTTGACTAGAAATGAGAAAAATACACTTGCTAAGATTTAGAATTTTTCCAGTACTTTAGCAGGAATTGCAAGACTATTGCCACCTCTTCACTTATCCATGTGTTTTATTCACTGCCCTGTCAAAAAAAAAAGTCGCAGTATTTCGTTCGACCACCTGTAGCTCCAGATTTTTTATCCCACTCAACAATTATGCAATATCACAATAAATACCTGATTTTTTTTTTTTTTTCATCCACAGCTTAAGTTTAATTGATGATGAACACTCAGACCCCATCACTGCCTTTAGTCTTCCCAAAAATTCTCAATGAGGTTCAGGCCTGGACTCTGAGGTGTCCAATTCTCCGATTCATGTGTGAAAAAATATATCCCATGCTCCCTAAACCACTCCTTCACAGTTTAAACCTAACACATTCTGATATTGTTATCATGGAATATGTCTGTGTCATCAGTGAATAAAAAGTCCACTGAAGTTCAGACCTGTTCGTTCAGTACATTCAGTATATGCAGTTTGTAAATGTGTCGTTCTTTTTTTAAACTTAATTTCCCATCATGCAGCGTGGTAATGCACTTTTGGTCAATGTAAGTGTAAGGCTGTTGTGCTCTAAAATTACTAATATCTCCCAAAATATTGGTGTTATCAACTTGCTGAGATATTTAATGTGGAGATGGGACTTTTCCTCAACTGTAGGTCCCAAATCAACCAGTTAAAAACGTCACAATTTCTCAGAACTATGTGAACACACACACACACACACACACACACACACATTCACTCTGAGACCTAATATTATGATCTAGATAACATTACAAACCTGGACTTGAACAACTGAATTAACCCCAGATCATAAAACTGCCCCCACAGGCTTGTTCTGTAGGCACTAGGCATGATGGGTATGCCTGTCTTCTCACCCTGATGCTCCCATGACTCTGGAACAGGATCAGTCTAGACTCACTGCATCACTTTGAGTTAAATAACTTGTTGCAGCTGAACCATGTTAATCACAGCAGTAATTATACAATGGAATTAGCCGGACTATTTACTGTCCAAGCATTTTGGTCAACTAGTGTACATTGGTATCAATACTCAACTTTATTTTAATGAAGACATTTTTGTAATACCAGGGGACTTCATGTATAGAATGTGTTTGAATCATAGGAATGTCATTAATTCTTCTGTGTTTATTGCGTAATCCCTCATGGTGCACCTACAGATCCCAGTCTGCTCTCACCTTGGCCCTGATCTATGGCTACTGCTAAAAATGTGTTGTGTTTATTCTGGCCTGTTTAGTTTAAGGCTTATTCAAATGGGGGTACGCATAGTCTCAGGGGGCACTTTTTGAATTTTGAATTTTTTTTTTTTAAATGCATCAAATAAGTCATCGTGTACTGAATACAAAATAAAGAATCAAACTTAACGCTGAAATATAAAGCACAATTAATACATTCATATAATAACATTAACATTCCTGACCTTTTTTCATTTCAGGATTTCCTAAAAACTCAGAGGCCTCCCTTAAGCTTTGGCAACATTTTAAGTTTATTTTATACAAGATGAGTTTATTTGAGGAATTAATATATTAAAAATAACAAATCTATATAAGCAAAGTAGTAACTGAAAAGCCTCCTCTTTTCTTTGATAAGAAAAATAAATGATTTGGTCCTTAATGAATACATTAGCCTTTCATCAACAAAAACTACTTAAAGTTCGTTTACAAAATATTGACACCTTTCCTATTTTTTTTTTTTTTTTAACCAAAAATGCTGTAGCTAGAGTTGGGGGTACTTGCCTAAAAAAATATACTTCAGGGGGTACTCCACTGTAAAAGTCAATACTGTGCCATAACAATAGATAGCATCATGTTACAAAATGGAAAAAATAACAAAAACAATAAGAAGTAGGCACTTAATAACTGGGGAAACATGGTGCACTGTCCACTTGGTGCTTTCCTTTATGGTATTGATCTTAAATTATAAATACTGATACAGTTTGGGCAGTATCAACAGGCAGGATGGGAGTATAACAGTGAACATGTGGCATTTCCCCTCTGTTTTTTTTTTTTTTTTTATTCGCCCTTGCAGTCCCATTTTCAATTATCCTGTTGGGGGAAAAGGCAGAATCGGATTCCCAGACAATCCCATTTCCAAGAGGCAGGCGAGGCGTGAATGTGAGCGCATGGGAGCAGAAGAGCAGCTGCCGAAGAAAAAGAGGCTGGCATTTGACTCTGCTGAATAAGCCCAAGGTGTGCAGTCTGCCAGGTTAGAGAGGTTATGGATGGGAGGGGGGCGAAGCTGAGGTGAGGAGGAGGAGGAGGAGGAGGAAGAGGGGGGTGTCTGTGTATGGTGTGGGTGGGGGTGTTAATGAGAGAAGGGAGGTAGGTATATGGTGAAAAAGCACGAGCAGAGGGAACAGAGAGAGTGAAAGAGAAGGAGGGAGGGATGGAGTGATCTGGGTTTCTGCCTCGCTCATTACGGTCCGTCTCATTGGGAGGTGAAATGAGGCTTGCTGATGGCTTGGTGTGGAAGGTATCGTCCTTGTCGAAGTGAATCATGACAAGAAAGGCGAAAAACCTTCATCAACTCCATTAACAATACTCAAGCACTCTTCAGTGTTCCTTTGAGTGGCATCCAAATGTCACAGAAAAGGATAATGTAACATTAAAAGAAAATGTCTCATGTAACACCCCCCCCCCCACCACCACCACCACAGCAGGCACTGAGTGTGACCCAGTGAGCAGGGAAAAATCAGCAGCAGCACTTCAATTTAACAAGAAAATGGAGGGTTTATTAGCCAAATGCACACAGATGAAATACAAAGACAGGTTATTTTTCAGCCTTTTTAACATTCCAAGTTGTGCAGTTGTGATATTTTTCATCATTATATCAGATCATTTCAACAAAAATACACTGTAAAGTCAGCGCGATGCTAGAGTTACTTAAGTCTTTGCTGGTTTTACTGTTTGCGTGACAGGTGATTCAGGAATGTGCAGTTTAAGTGTCTGTATGATTATGTTGTCTGTAAGAGACAAGCAAGGATAAAACAGACATATAAACAGTGTATACATATGGAAATTCACTTATTTCATTATAGTATCCCCCCCACTTCCACTACATTTTTATGAAAAGGGGGGTACATTTTTGCGTGAAATCAGTACACATTGTACATTTAATTTCATTCACATTCTCTTATGTTTTTCTATTTGCTGTTACTGAAAGTCTGCTCAGTGACATTAACAAAACCTAAAGCCAACGTACTATTCATTACACATATACGCAAAATATTTACTGCTGCTTTCACTGCAGTTGCTCTGCATGTGACAAAAGCCTGCATATGTTGCTGCACCCAACAGTCTCTCCTTGTGTATATTTTCTTATGTGTGTTGAAAGTGTGTATCATTTATAATTTAATGCATGTTTACAAGTAGGCCACACAAGCTTTAAAGTTAATGTGATTCCTTACAGTAAGCAATGTGTACAAAGTTGTGTGGACTTTATGTACAATCTGTTTCTGCAGCTGTAAAGGGATTACAAGCAGCAAAGCCTAGTTAAAGTGATATATTATTTTAAGGGTTGACACATGGACCAATGCGGTACGTTCACAGTATACTGGGTGTCTGCCTATAGGCCATTTGTGGTTTTTATTGTGTCGGTGCATGTGTTCTCAGGGTGTAACACGTATGTGCCTGTCCATACAGTGAAGTTTTCCTACCACCGTGTGTGTTTTCTGTACTGTATGCTCATGTGTTGCCTGCTAGCATGTGTGTTTGCCACTTAGTGTGAGTGAGAGCAGAGTGGCGTTGAGATGGCAGCTGGCGAGGCTAATCCCCGTACGTGAGGGACGCGGCCCAGCCCCCGGTGTCACCCAGACCTGCCAGGCCTGACGGAGGTGCATTCAGCCCGGCCGCTTAGTGTCAGTCGTCCCCTGTCACTCAGTCCCATAATCACCCGCATGACTGACAGACAGGCCTTTCCCTTTGATGGTGCAGGGGATTTTAGAGGAGAGCCAGAGCTGCAGCGATGATCCTCCACTCTGTGTGTGTGTGTGTGTGTGTGTGTGTGTGTTGAGGGGATGCTCATGTGTGTGGGTGGATGCCACCAGGAGGGCTGGTTTCTGATGGCGGTGTAAGATGATGATTCTGATCCAGCTTAATGATGAAGATGAAGATGATGCTGGCATAGATGATGATGATGATGGTGATTACCTTGGTAGCAATGTGTGCCAAAATTTGTGATGCAAAGGGATAAGTCGGGCAGCCACTGCTAAAGCAAAGCCAGAGGGACCAAAGGAGACAGCCACACAAAGCCACGGATTTACTGTGTGTGTGTATGTGTGTGAAGAAAAAGGAAAGAGTGGGTGAGAGTTTAACGGTGTCACACGCTCGCATATGCTTCATATTTGAAGCGGGAAAATCTGAAATACACATGTAATCGCACGATTATGATAATACACATCAAGTGTCAACTTAGTTGATATTCTGCACGTGACAGTGAGTCGTGTTTGAGTGCAGCGCTTGCACCAGCGAGGTTGTTGGTAAAAATCCTGTCAGACCTCTGACAGTTCAGATTCTTATTGACTCTGAAAACACAGTAATGTTTGCATGTGTACGTACATGTGCAGCTGTGAGACCGTGAGATGTGTGTGCAGTGTTTGTGCAGCATTGGTTTGGATCCAGGTGGGTTATTTCAGGTCTGAACGTGGGTAGGCTGAGCAGAAGCAACTGGCAACAGTGGGTGGACAAAAGGTTGTATTTAAACTATTAACTGATCCCATCACCTATTCATTCATTCATTCATTCATTATCTTTATTTAAACTCTGAGATATATTGAGGACACGACCTCATTTACACCATAGCTGAGACAAAACAAAACATTTGAAATATACAAGGGAAATATCAGAAATACCAAAAAGTACAAGTGACAAAGATGAACTAAGAACAAGGACATCTACATAAAAACAGGAGCAACTGGAGAAGTTGAAAATTAGAAGTGATTAAGGATTTAATTTGTAGCAAGTTTCAGATGATTAATACATTATCAATTCTACTAATGTGGTTTTGACCAAACTATCGCTGTGTCTTGTCACAGTCAAACACATACTGCTGCAATTTCTCTCCATGTAAACATTCGGAAATCTAAGCTGGAGTTAAAAACTGTAACAGTTATAAAATAATTACTTAATTTGCAATTAGTTTGCATCATGCACAGATGCACAAAGACACTTTACAAAGAATTGAAAATAATGCCACATCACACACCACAGGATATTATCATCATTCCAGACTGAGCACTGCGTCACCTCATGTTATCTCATGTGGTGTGATCTCCTGTGGATGCAAATGTAGACGTGGAATGGAAAACATAGCAAGAAAAAAAAAAGAATGATGATGGAAAAAAGGGTTGTGAAGAAATATTTAACATCCAACCTGGAAATTAGTTTTATTGTTTTGTTTTATTTTTAATATTTGACTAAAATAAAATGCTTGGTAATGTTTATTGTTATTATCAAGCATATGGTTTAACATTATAGGGAAAACTTGGCAAATACTTCAAAAATTCACATATAATTCTCCATATTTTCAGTCCTCAGTATCCTACATATAAAGTATATGGTTTGTGTATGGTTCATTACATTTGGATATCCACTCCAGCTCCATACATTCTGCCTTTTAAGAAGTCCACATTCACATGTAATAACTAAAACAGATCTGATATTAGCTTTATTACATGAAATGTCAAAAGAGTTTGCAGCAAACTTTAGAAAAGTCACAAAAATGAAAATGTGAAGTATGAGCATTTCCACTGTTAGTTCTACAATTAGCAAAGAAGAAAAATCATTTAATGTATTGTTTTTCAGCAGCAGGTTTATGAGCTGTGAGCATTCCAGAGGTGTTTAATACCTATAGGTTAATCTGTGGAGGTTTTGGATCTAACTTTCCAAACATTTTTTTTCTAAGCTTTTTCAAAAATGCGGGGAAGAATTCATTACTGGTCATTGTACTGCTTTGAAAAGAAACTAGATGTTTGCTCCTCCTCTTGGCTCTGTTTTCTGGCTTTGGCCTGTGACAGAATAATTTGGCCAATCACAGATGTTTTCAGCGGGAGCATGGATATGTCTATTGGCAAATGCACGTGCCCTAATCCAGCTGGTGGGAGGGGCTTACAGCTGCAGGAAGAGGGTTATTTAATTTCATTGCATTTTTTTTTTTTTTATTATCCCTTTCACTGCTTTCTGACACATAATCTGTTATATTTATCCTGTGTTAATTCCTCAAATGTTCTGTTGTTTACTCATTTTGTCTTTAATATGTAGCCCCCAACACACACACACACGCACACACACACACACACACACACACGCACGCAAATTACAATGGAAACGCACATCTTAACCTTACAATAAACACAATTAATATTTATTTAATGCCCTTATCAAAAGCTATTATACAGAATGCACTAAATAAGAATCAATAAAAACTACTCATATATATTTACATTTAAACCTCACAGCAAATACCTTTCGACCCACATCCCATAAACCCTCGTGGAACTACATTAGGTGCCCAAGTCCTTAGGGAATCTTTTGCCTGAACACCTGGGGGTGAGCAGAGCAGGCAGAGGTGTATTATTTGTACTTACAAATAACTTACTTACTCTACATTTCGCAGTTGTTAATGCGCAAACAACAACAATGCTATATCAACTATAGTGAATGAATATCCAACATGTTTTATCTGCAAATAGCAGGAAAACAAGTAATGGACTATTTAGTGCATCATCAAACAAAAAATGCGTTGTGGAATTTATTCCCGTGGTAATAGTGTAAATCCCTGTGTGTCTCTGTCTATCAGTTAACAGTCTTATAGGGTTTATCAATAAAATATAATATAATTCAGTTCACACATTCACATATTACAGTGCTTCTATCCAACCCTGGTAAAAACACATATTGACTTTCCACAAGGCTGTAAATAAAAGGCAGGCGAAAAACAGCCTTAGTGAACCTAATTGTGGACCTGCCACAGCCACATCAGCATCTCTTTGTCTGTGTTTGGGTGTGTAACATTGTCCAGAGCAGTAATTACTTAACTAAAGCAAGACACATTTAATGGACAACTAAATGAAAATATGTTTTCATCCTGTTTTCAATCACAGTTTGAAACAGACAATTAATGCTCTCTTAATCCCTTTGGACACACATTCCTGCCTCCAACTCCCCGCTCACCTACAAAAGTACAAAAATAAATTCTGTTGTTTTCCCTTTGACCAATTTCTCTTCTATGTTTTTTTTTTCTTTTCTTTTCTTTTCTTTCTCTCGTCTTTACCTCTTCCATTTCCAATCTTGAACTCATGAGTTTTCTCTGATAGTGATCCTGTTAAATTAAGTGCCTGGGCTTTATCCAGTGCCCTTTCACCGTCACTCCTTTAATTTAGTCATTATAATTAACCATTAACTGGTGTCAGTTTCTGGGCCACTAACAGGCCCACTCAGTTCTGCTTGTCTGCATTATCACAGTTTGGGGGAGAAAGTAAATTATAATGAAGGGCTATATACTCCAATTACTGATAAAAGCAGCCAAGTGCGCTCCTTGTAATTAGGTGCCAGTATCCCTCCCTCCTTACTCTCTTTCTCTAGTTCTCTCTCCTTTTCTCGGAGTGACACATCGGAAGGGAATATATGCTTAATAGCTATTTTTATTACCGTTAACCTCTTACTCATGTTCTTAACCCTGCGACTTTCAATCACAGAGACAAGGGGATGCCACAGAGAGACCTTATCTCACAAACAATTATTTTATGTACTCCGCTTGCCTTTTAAACAAAGTTAACTGGAAGAAGTGGGAGTTTCACAGGAAGGAAAAGGGAGGGTTTGAAGAAAAGCGTAGAAGAAGAAAAAGGAATGGGAGTGAAGGATTGTAGGACAGCGGGAGGAAACAGACAGCAGCGTATCCTTCTGTTCCCACTCTAATGGGATGGAGCGGAGCTGTCTCTTGTAGCTGGGTCGTGTAGTTCCCCACCAGAGCACTTACAAGTCAGGGCTGGTAATTAAACTGTACGATCAGCCCTTCCTTTCCCGTTTTCTCCCTCTCTTTTCTTTTCTCTTTTAGTCCACAGCTTCGTTCTCCCCTTTCTCTCTCTTGTCAGGTGAGACAACATGCTCTGGAGAAGCATGAATTAAGAGGAGCGATGGGTAGAAACGAAGAAAGGAAGACCAAATTAAGGCTGCTGGAATGAGGACGGTCTTTAGAGTTTCAACAGAGAGATGGGTTTTGAATGCAACCGTAATTCAAACGACCGGACACAGCATAAGAGCCTTTTTTTTTTTTTTATACATGAGTGAACTGTGTGTAGGAAAAAAAAAAAAGTAACTTGGACTGAAATCTCCAGTGGTTCAACATGCAGTTATTCCTGTTAACTTAGGGCCAGTCATTCATGAGTAAAACACAATAATTCTTTTTGTAAAACTTCAGCTCATGACTTTAGATCAGTTCTAGTGTGCCAGTTCTGTTTTGCAACTGTACTTCTCTTCCCAGGGAAGCATCATCTGTTTGCAGTTACCGCTTATATCCTCAGGAGAATATAACAGATGATAGCACCATCAGAATAAGCACAAATGATCACAGTACCATCAGTTCAGTTGGAAAATTTACAGTAAAACAGCTATGAAAAAGCACTTTTATCCAGTATTTAGATTTGATTACACATCAGATGCATACTTACAGTGGGTAAACGACAAATAAAACCACTTAATTACCTCTTAACTGTTATTTTAATGTGAGTATTTATAGCTATAGTTAGTAGCTGTTTAATATGGAGGCTTGGCAACAAGTAAACAGTATATATAAGGTGTTTCTGAACATCTCTATATGCCCTTTATCTCTAATGGTGTATGCAGGCCCAGCTGTGGTGCACCTGTCTGTATGGATGCGGGTTGCTTTGCAGCAGGGTGTGTGTTTTGTGAAGGCATTGTTTTCTGGGAGTTTGGTGGCGACAGACGATGGATTAAACGATGAATAAGTGATTTATTAGCTGCCGCTGTCACGCTGGTTAGATGGATTACTACAAGCCACCTCTGACCCCACTTACCAGCCCTGTGTCTTACCGCAGAGGTGTGTGTGTGTGTGTGTGTGTGTTTGTGTGTGTGTAGGTGGGTGCGCTGGCCAGCTGTAATCTTGTGACAGGATGAGACTAGTTGATCAATGGCCTAATGAACACTGTATTTCATTGGGCCAATGAAGTGAGCGGTGCTGTAGCCAACCAGCCACACCAGCACGGCCACCAGTTTGTTCTGTGGACCGAGGAAAGAAGTCACTTCTCCTCAAACACAAACACTTTCATATTTTGTTGACGTGCTTTAGCTGCACATGAAGAGGGTGAACATGTGCAACATATTTTACATAACAAAGAGAAATGCTAATGATTTATTTAAATTGCATACAAATCATGCATTTCACCCTGTATTATTTTTGAGGCCATGTATTAAAAAAATAAATAAATAAATGAGACAAAATATAAGTTCAACGGTGGACATAACCAGACCACCTTATGACAAAATGAAAGTCAATATAAAAATCAATGTAGCCTGTTTCCCAAATAAAATACAGTTGCACCTGTGTCAAAAGAGATGTCCAAATGTGCCTTAAAACCTACATACACAGGGAGCCAAGTGTTACTACTTTGTGTTTTTATCCCAGATCATAGAGGCAGCCAGGACGCCCTTAATTGTAATTTTTTTCCTTTCGGGTCCATAAATACTGAACAAAATGCACTTTTAAACACATAGTCTAGAACAAAATGCACTTTTAAAAACATAGTCTAGTACCTTATCCATTTTCACTGTCTTCATTATCTTGATCCATGACAAAAAAAACCCCAAAAAATTGGATTACAACAAAAGTGTGAAGACAAAACACAGTAAAATGTGAATGTTGCCATTGTTTTCAATAATGACAGAGTCTAGAATGACTCATAAGAAGAGCTTTATGACTTCCACTTATTTTGAAGTTGAGTGTAGAAACACTGTACTGCAATAGAAAAAATATTCGATAGTAAACTGTTCCTCTTCCCTTTTCTCCTCCTCATCCTCAAGCACGCACACACACACACACACACACACACACACACACACACACACACACACACACACACACACACACACACAC
>JAPSES010000001.1:17674390-17697725 GCA_029822895.1 Maxillicosta whitleyi
ACACACACACACACACACACACACACACACACACACACACACACACACACACACACACACACACACACACACTTCAAGCAGTTCTCCATTCCTTCCATTGTCTCTTGCTTTGATGAGCTTTTGCAATAAAATGCAAAACAAAAGGACAGGGGGGTTTTGCACCTTGACGGCTGCTGACTTTGTTATGAGATCTGTAATAAAGGAAAGTAATATGCCTTAAACATTAAATAAGACTTTAATTGTCGGCACCATGAAAAACGCGCCTTTCCATGGATGTAATTGAATGTCCCCATCGCATTGGGGGAATTAAAATAGGTCATTTTATGTGTTGCTTTATTTTTGATTGAATCTGCTCTTAAGTGGTTGAGACAGTAGAATTATCCGTTTTTTAGATGCCTTGTGGAGTGCTCAGTGACACAGAATTGGAAAAAAAATGGCAGAGAGGGAGGGAAAGAGAGAGAAACGAGGGAGGGAGAGGCAGGAGAGATGTGGATGGAGGAGGGGAGGAGATGACAGAGACAAATGCCTCTGCATTGACAGCTGTCCTCCATTTTCTCACAGACAGACATACAAATGAGGACCACAAATCAAACGAATCCCTCTAAGATTAATCCTGGGCCCCGGCAGGCAGGCAGGCAGGAATTGGCAGGACCGTGGACTGATGGAAGCGGATGGATCTTTCGACTTTGATAAACTGTATCAATACCAAACACTTTAGGATCAGATATTAAAGGAATCGGCATTTGCTCATATTGAAGGAACGCGACACAAACATACATTACAGTGTCACTGTGAAGCTCAGAACAGGTTTTCCACAATTTGGTTCCATTTTTTACTGGTAGATATGGGCTTATATGGAAATTAGCTCCAGGTGTTGTATTTATAAGGCTTTATTTTGAAGAAATGCAACTTCCTAACATGAGGACAGGTGGGTTTGGAGAGACTGCAACATTAAATTGCATATTAATGTTTATCAGAACTCATGAGTTTTGGCAAAAAGCGTTGAATTTTTAGTGTAATGTGTCACCTAATCTGTATTTTGGCAGTAAAAATGGTTGTAAATGGACCATTTTTTTTAGGAAACTAGATCAGCGTTGAACTGATTATTAAACTAAAGTGAGAAATACTTAGCCTACATTAATACACCAATTATCAAACAAATCTGTATCACTGAATATTTGGAAAGAGAAGATCAAATTAGCACTCAAAATTCAAAGATGATCCATGTTTTTTTTGGTTGTTTTCCTTGAAGGTCAAAACTTCCAGGTGTGGAAAGCTGATTTTGAGGTAATATTTTGAGAAAAACTATTTTAAATGACAGAAATAGACAATGTGTTCAGTTCTATTTTTGCTGTTCCAAAAGCTTTTTAAATACAAGATTGTCACGGTAAAATATTCTGACCTATAATATTTTCTACCTAACACTGCCTGATCCTCAGTATATGTACATTTCTCCAAACTTACATGTGAGTCATCACCACTATCTTGATGGTAGAACACGAGTGTCAAAGTCATTTTAGTTCAGTGGCTACATACAGTCTAATATGGCCTCATGTGGACCAGATCAATAAAATAATAACAGTGAAAAGAATAAAATTACATAATGGAAATGTTTGCATCTACAAACGATGCTTTAAAAAATGAACGAATAACCTCAAAATGATTGAGAAAAATGGGCTCAATTTTAACAAACAGGAAAATGTTGGAGTTATTACTAGTAGGTTATTATGGTAATCTTATAGTAGTCCAACCCACTTGAGAAAAAAGTAGGGTTTTCTATTGCCCCTAAACTAAAATGATTGATTGTTAATATCTTCAGTGTAATTTGTGCATTTCACACATTCATCACAAGCCAGATTGGACCATTTGGCGGGCTGGTTTTAGCCCCCGGGCCACATGTATGACACCTTTTCTGTAGAAGGTAAGACTGATCTGGATTCCACATCCAACCAATAGGAAACTAGAATAATAAACGCCTCTGGTTCTGAACACAGGCGGCCTGATGGGAATCAGATGCAAGACTCACCATCAGTGGAGGATGAAGAGCAGTCACACACTTCCTCCTGTGGCTCATTATTAATTATTTTAAAGCTAACTATTTTTACAGTGTTTTCACAGTAAACATTACCGTCACAGTCAGATTTCATTAGCTGGAAACCTGACTTCGCTGTGGCCCCCTGCGTCAGAATGTCTCCCTGTTTGTTTTCACTTACAGTATCACTTGATGGAGCGACCTACATTCCCAATAGGATCACATCAGACAGGTTTCAAAAAGCCCCTCGTTTTGTTCTATTTTTGGTCTCATTTCCAGCAGCTTCAGATCAGTGATGCTTCAGAACATCACGCTTTTCAGGAGTGAAACCAATTAGGATGATGTAATGTGTCTTATATCATACTATTTAGTTTCTTATCACTGATAAATTTGGACAGTTTACAATAGTTTATGGATTTTGATGATTGGTTTGGACGAATAATTTGGTGAGGAAAAAAAAAAAGCTTCAAACAAATTAGCATTCATCAGTATCTCAAATGTTGTTTCTTTGCATCAAATATAGTCCAGGAAACCCAGAAGGAACTATAAAAATCCATATGTGGTTTAGGAATTAGGTGCGTTTCTTAGATACCTGTTCGTCAGTGTCTCTTGTGGCTTTGATTCTCTGCAAAGAAATAATCCTCTCGCAATTGTGTCGGTGGAGAGCTCTGTCTAAGGGCAGCTACATGCTCTTTGGAGAAGGGCATGACATATGTCTCTCAATTTTTTGTACTCCATCGATCTGCTGGTGCACATGTCTTTTTGATGGTTGTCTCATTGGATGAGACAACCATCCATCTTATCTGCAGTCTTTCAAAATCACACCAGACTTTGATGTTTTTTTTTTTTTTTTGACATAACCACAAGAAAACAACAGAATTGTAAAGTACCTGGTTACTTATAGTTGCAGAAATGTTCTTAATTTCCAAAAAAACAAACAAAACAGTATTGGTAAAACATGGTGAGGTATCTATATATCCACATATATTTAGTTACTACCACAAAAATTAGCAAGGCCATTAACAAAACTGACAATGAATTGAACATTCAAATAACAATAAGAGTCAAACTATGATAAGAGTGGATTATCTTGTTTAGTATCACGTAAAAAGAAGCCTAAACACAATTTGACTGAGAAAAATAATTGATATTTGGTCCAAAACTAACTTCAATGTCACAACAGTTTTTTTTTTTTTTTTTCAAACCAACACTTAACTCACATGACAGATCAGCTGACCGATATTTTGGGAAACCTATGTTCTGCTTGTTTTTCTACGTTGCCAACAACACAGCACAGTCTAATATATTCACTCTGAACCAGGTTATTGCTGCTTTTAAAAGTTTGCCGATTTGCTTGGCATTTAATACGAACATGGCTTTTGGTAGTTCATACACAGTCTGCAGACAGTCACAAGGAAGAATTGATTTGCCTCTAAATGTCTGCACAGAATGAAAAAAAAAACAGCCAATTGTAGCGAGTAAAGCATGAAAAAAACATTTATTAAAGACTATAGAAAATAATTATTTACTGTGATTCTTGGGGATCAACTCTTATCTTTTAAATCAAATAACAAATTCAACAGTGACTTCAACCACAAGACATTACAAAGCATTTTAAAAGGAAAAAAAAATACAGCCATAAACCAAGAAGAGAGTTAAACGTCAGTGCCAGATACTGCAGCTCACGGTTGGTCTCCCAACCCCAAAAGTGACAAGGAAGCACCTATGAAGTGCTGCTTTTGGGATGAGATTGTACAGTATTTCAGCCTTTACTAGAAAAAAAAAGCCCAACTAGATTCAACCCTGCATTTAGATTCCTCCAAAAATAGCAGAAAACAGTTTTAGGTTTTAGGAGAAGGGGAGTAGCACGGCTGAAAAATCACCAATATGGTCACGATCTAAAGACCATGAAAGCCACATAATTACTCATGCGTTTAATTAAATTGTATTAATGCAGATCACAGTAGACCAGGTGAAGATATTAAACAAGAACAGTTTTATTTGTTTAGCTTCTCCTGAGTTACACGTGTACACTGATATTTTCAATAAATCATATCAAATGTAAAATGAAGCATTAGTATTCATTGTTTCCTGCTGTGCACTTTTGCATTGGTGATGCATTCCTTTTAATAAGCGTGTATTAGAACTGATATTCCTGTTTGTCTTATCCAGGTTCCCTATTCAAGCCCCCACCCCACCCTACCCCAAAATGACAAAGCACTCCAGATTAGGCCTCCACTCTGTAATGCTTGATGAATGCTGGTGTTGAACTGTAGAAAAAGCCTCATTATGAGACACTTATAGATTACCCAGGGTGTCACACTGGGGGATAGCTGGTGGGTGTGAGGGTTTGTCTGTGAAGAGGAGGAGAAACAATGAGACTAGATCCTGCTTTCTCTCTCTTTCTCCACCCTCCTCGTGCTCTTCTCTCTCTCAAATGGATAATTCTGGTGATGCTTGTGACAGGCCGTGGTTTAGATTTTGATTTATGTTCTTCCAAAGCTAAAATCAAAGAATCCATCTAGTGCTATTTTATGGCAGTTGGGATGATGAATGGGCCAGTCTCTGGGCCAAAGCAAGCTGCTGTGTCTTTGCCCCGGATTTTAATTGCTAAAGTAGCCAGTCATTGCTCAGGATTCAAGACGCAATGAGAGGGAGAGGGGCAATACACTCTCTGTGTCTGTCTCTCCTCTCTCTGTGTCTCTAACTCCTTCTGTCACCCGCTACCCTCTTTTATCCTTTTTAACAGTCTGTCTATTCGTCCCTCACACCATCCCATGCTTTCCAAAATACTGAGGAGATGGCTGCTTTGAAAGGAAATTTAATCTAGTTTACACTAACTCACTGTTTAATCATTCATAACCTGGCCAAAGGGATCTGCTTTTACAAGTATAACTAATGGCCCACGTAATGGGCCGAACTTTGAAGTGTAAATTCCACATGTATATTTAATATATGGAAATGCCATATTTAAGCAAAATAGCAGTTAAGAGTTTGATTCCTTATTTTAATGTTCAAAAACTGTTCCTAACTTTGGCTTTTGAGTCTTTTTTTTTTTTCTTTCTTTCTTTAGAAGGGCATAATGAGGCGTGCATTACATATCCTATACACTCAGGAAGACTTTTATGAGGCTTCAACTTTCATAAATACAGAAATAAAGAAGGCAAAAAAAAAAAAAGACTTAATGACACACTCCCATGACTCATAACACTGATAAACACATGTAAATAAAGTCAGATACTTACACATCTGTCGATGGAGGAAAACACCATTCGTCCTGCCCCTTCATTCACCCTGCCTTGTGCATTAATATATCCCATCCCCATCAAAGTGAGAGAGGGGAAGCGGAGGGGAGAGTGAGTGGGAGAAGGAGAGTAGTTATATGGAGCATCATTGCCTTTCAAACACCACCAGAATCAATGATGTAAATTAGAAAAACAAGCAAGCAATAAATTCTTTCACATCTGCGGAGGCTGGCGAGAATTTTTTAATAATTTTTAATAAAGCATAATTGTAGTTTGTACCACTGAATAATTTAATCATATGAAAATGTGGAGCAAGGAGAGGGGGGGTACACATATATAAAAAAAAAAAATCATCATTTCGCTTCGGCCCCTCCTACAAATCCATGAAATGTCTATGAATACATGCATATTTGCTATACATGTTTGTCACTCTAGCAGAATTCATGGAAGAAATGCCTTAATATGACAAAAATATGAGCATTTACTGTGATGATGCTCAGTTCAAAGTGACGTGAATGAGTCTTTTGACGCTTTTTAATGAGTGTTTCTCTAATAAATCATTTGATCAATAAATAAAACAGTATATCAGTATATGATAGAACAATGCTCCAATACAGGAGTATAATTACCTTGACTTCAAAAATTACATGTAGCCTACATAAGATTAATATACCACACACATCACCTCATCAAATTATGAAACGTCATATGTCATTCTGTCATGTTGTAGGGTTTGACTGCGCACATTTTCATTTGAACATAGGACGACTGAGCACGACTGTGTTTCCGAACTCTAACCAATAAACCCCGGCCACAAGATGACAGCATCATTGTCCATCAGTCCGATGTAGGAAACAAACTAGCACTCAATGTGTGTGTACATGCAGGAAAGTAGAGGAGACGAGGGAGGAGAGAGCCTCAGGTGAAACACGGGCCTGCCTGTAATTTATAACCATGACATGGGAGCCAAGTTTCTCTAAATGAGGCATTCAGATAGCCAAACCAGTCATTTATCCTGATGATTAATACAAATGATATTCGTAATAATAAATATCACCGCCTTGCAGTGCGTAAAGCAGCAGGAGTCGGGGAAAAGACACAGAGAGAGGGGGAGAGACGGATTCGGTGTTTATTGTGTGGCGATCATGGAGGGAGCTCTCGACAAGTTGCATTTCAGGAAAAAAAATGGCAGGAAAAAAAAAGCAGTTCAGATGTTAGAAACAGGTGGGCCGATAAATGTAAAATGGTGATTTTTTTTTTTGTAGAAAAGTGTGTACATGTGTTTGGAGGTTTTGTGCTACACTTTAGTCAAATATCGATTTATAGTGAAACTACAGCACCAGAGATATATGGTAAATGATGTAAAATATCTGGTACATAAATAAATGAAAGATTGTTTGATGATTTTGCTAGTGTTGCATATTTTATTAATAAAAAAACAAAGATTTGTTTTACCTGAATTTGTTTTGTTCGAATATATAAACTTGAATCTTGCAGGCATAGCGGAAAAAACAAACCTGCTACTAATTGATAACATTTAGCTCCTGAATTACAATTGTATGCACAGATTAACATAACACAAACATTGTTATTTATTTATTTAATTTCCTTTGGTATGTCAAATATTACAAATTGCAAACTAAAGCTACTGCATCCATTAGCCTCAGTTTGCACCTTTTTATAGATGGTGGTAATTACAGACACAAACCTTGGCTAATGATAACAGCTGAGCTCAAACAGAGACCAGAGTATCGTCACATTAAATAAAAAAGTGTGGAAATATGCAGAAGATCATACCTAAAATAATAATATAATAGGATTCGACATTTGGCTCTTGTTAATGCTGGCTGTTCTTCCGATGTTTAACTTCTTGACATTAACGCATAAAAACCCAAACATACATCAGCAACCAAAAGCATGTACTGATCTAAAATCTTAAATACCTGTTGATCCATTAATCCTTTCAATCCATGTAAATAATTGGTGTAAAATGCAGTTTGTCATCTTTTCATGGTCAGCAGATATGACCCGTTTGGACGTTCAGAGAAAACACCATCACCTTTGATTCACCAGTAAAACCCATGGAGTCTGATTAATGACAGTGGATGGAAACACTTGGTTTCTGTTCAGTTAATGTTATATTTTACTGGTAAAGTCACTTTTTCTTCAGTTTTCTCTATTTTTGATATAACTCTCAATTTTAATTAAAGCTTTTACATTATCAGTGAATCACAGAAAAATGCAAAAATACAGAACATAACATTGGAATAAATTGTGGTTAATCACTTAAGAAATATTAAAAATGGAGAAAAAACTATTTGGGAACCACTGTAAAAGTAAAACTGTAATATAATGTAACTGTAATGTAATATAAATTACAGAAAAAATTATTAGTCCATCAAAATAAATTAAAAACAATGGTTATGCAATCAAGTGCTAACTCCTGTGTTTATCATGTGACTAAAACAGACAGAAAACATGGAATGTCTAAAAGCACATTTTTGTCAGTACAATGACAGATATTGATATGAGAACTGAAGTGATTTTGGTTATTAAGAATTTTTGAAAATGAATAGATATCAGCTCTGAAATTAAACTCTTAATGACCTATTTTTGTTGTTATCATTATATTTATCCAAACAAATGCACCTTTAGTTGTACCGGGCATTAAAATGAACAAGAAACTGAAGAAAACAAGGGTGGTCTAATAATTTTTTCCATGACTGTACATGTCCTTATTTTCACACATCTTTGGAAATATAGGTGAATAAGTGATTTTCACTGAAATATGTAGAGTACAGACAATAATATTAGAATAAATGGTGATAAATCACTTAAGAAGTATTAAAAACAGAGAAAAAAAAATCATTTGTGAACCAACATTAAAGTAGCACTGGGTCTTTATGGGTTAATTCTCAAGTATCGTAATCTGTGTGTTTGTGTGTCTATGTACCTAAATTATATGTCTGTATTTTCATAGATCTTTGGAAATATAGGAAAGTAGGTGATTTTCACGTAACAATGCAAAATACAGAGTGTAATATTCAAATAAATAGTGATAAATCACCTAAGAAATATTAAAAGTCGAAAAAAACTCATAGCACTGTGTGTTTTAAGGGTTAATAATAGAGCACATGTCAATCACAGTTGACTAAAATCGCATCAACAGGTCTCCAGGTGTCATACAGTGTGATGCTGTGGTTAACGTCCAACACACATGTTGTATACGCTGCCCAGTCTCCTCCTATCCCTCTTAGTCATTTCAGTGTTGGTTTCACATTGATGAATGCGAGAGAAAACAGAGCCGCGCTTGTAGGAATCAGCATGAAGGTTCAGTTCATCTGGAAGAGACAGAAAGCGAGAGCGAGAGACAGTACGGGAGATGTCAGCGGCTGATAAAGTTTATGCCTTCCTGTCATTTCCCTGAAAGTAAACAGGCGCTGCGGCCTAACATGACATCACTAAGTAGGTTAAGTGTAGTCCCGCGTGGCCATCGATCATAACAGAATCTAGCATATTCTTGCCCCCGCTAGGAGGAGAGGTAAAAGTTTTCCACTGTAGCTGAGATGACATTTAATTTTTCATATCTCCTCCATAGTCCTAGAATGAATTTTGGCAGACCTGATGCAATTTAACAGCTTGGCAGTTTAAAATTGGGCAATGAATCACTGGGATTCAATGGGAACCCGGCTGCTGCATAATATTTTTTTCTGTGTCGAGGGTGGCGGAGGTGGAGCAGGCTTTGGACAGTAGACCTCCGCCCACCTCAACACCCCTGTCCCTCCTGTTTACCTCCACCTCGTGCTAGATTCACCCCCTTTTTACTCTTAATTTCCTGCATCCAGGGTTCTGCTGTATCGATGTTAGCTGTCGACGCAATGTGTTTTCTTTTCTGTCTGCACACAGATCTACTTTTTGTTCATCTTAAACCTCTATGATCTAAAACAGCCACTGCTGACCAAAAGCATCCACTGATCTAGGATGTGTACTAACCACTAATACAATTGATACACGTAAATAATTCAGATAAAATGCAGTTTCTCAGCTTTTCATCATCATCAGATCCAGTAGAAACACAGTGAAACGCTGTCTTCTTCTGCAACATTGATTCACCAATAAAACTCATGTAGTTTGACAAATGATAGTGTTTGTAGACACTTGTTCAATTAATGATAGCCTATTTTTTGCTGAAAAAACCACTTTTTCTTAAAATCTGCTTAACCCATAAAAACATAGTGCTAGTTTTGTGGCATTTCCCAAATGAATTTCTCTTTATATGTAACTCTTGAGTGATTTATCACCATTTATTGTAAGATTGCCCTCTTTATTTTGAGTTTTTTTTCAGTGGAAACCATGTATTTTTCAATATTTAATTCACTGATCATGTAGATGTTTATCAATATTCAGGTTAAAGTTCAGGGTTATGCTGTCAGAAGGAGAGAAAAGTGAAGAAAAAGTGACTTTTCAATAAAATCTATCATTAACTAAACATAAACCAAATACCAAATTGATCAAACTCTATGGGTTTTACTGGTGAATCAATGTTTTTGAAAATGATGGTGTTTCCTTGTTCACTATGGAGCGTCTCAATGTCCAAATGAGTCATATCTGATGATCATGAAAAGATGACAAACTGCATTTTATATCAATTATTTATGTATTGATGGAATTAGTGGATCAACAAGTATTAAATAGTTTAGATCGGTACATGGTTTTGGTCGACTGGATATTTGAGTATTTATGGGTTAATAACATGTGACAATCTACATGATCAGCAAATTAACTATAGAAAAATACCTGATTATCACAAAAAATGCCAAATGCAGAGGATAATACTATAGTAAAGCATTAAAAATCATGTAAAAAAAATATTAAATGTAGTGGAAAATTTGATCTGGATGTCACTAGAAAAATACTTCTAGATCTGTAAGGGTTAATTCTGGTCGACTTTTTCTTAGATTCCCTAAAATCACTGACCTTTGACTATTAAAATGACAAGTCTTGACTTAACTCCTACATATCTCTGATCATCTGTCTTTCAAGAGCCGGCGAAATGAGTCCACACCGTGTCCAACCGAAAGTGAGTCAATTACAGCCTACGGCAAGCTATGAAAGAGCATCAAAACATATTTGTCTCGATAAGAAATCTGCTCACAGCGCAATAAGAGGCCCAGTAGGCGAGGCTCCTCTCATCTCTTTCTCCCTCTCTCTCATCGTGGTCCATCACGGAGCCCTCTGACCCCCAGACAAAGAGCACAACACACAATCGTGCACCATTACATGCACACAAACGCCTCGGTTCAGCACATAAAAGGCTCTCCGTGTGCTTTTAAAAGGTGAGGAGGTCCAGAGGGCTCGCACCATATCTGATTTTTGACAAAGAGCACGCTGGGTAGAAATCAATAAAGCGCCAGTGATGGGCCGATGGGTCCCGCCGGTCCTCCTGAAGAGGCGGGCCCCTGAGCTGAGCTGAGCTGCACCCATAATGCTCCTCCTTCTCTTCTTCTGCCTCCGTCACCCTATCACCCCCCCCCCCTCCTCCTCCTTTCTGTGTACCCTTCCCTCCCCTCCAACACCCCTCAAACTGCTCCTGTCCTCCTCCCTTCATCCACCCCCCCCCTCCACACACTCTCACACACACCCTCCCCACTCCCACACAACTAGTCCAGATGAACCCAAACAAGCAAAGAATGGACTGACAACACTTTTGACACTGGCCGTTTATTAGCCCCACCGAGCGATGTTTACAGCAAAGAAAGAGAGAGAGAGAGGGAGAGAGGGGAGGAATACAAGAGGGAGAGAGATGTGGATTGGTGCTGCTGGTGGAGGTGGAGTGGGGGGGTCGTTCTCACCAGTGGGCTGGTTGGCTGTGCAGTGTGGCGTCGCTACAATGCAGTGACCGTACTGTGGTGTATACTGTAGGAACTTCTCTTTCCATCCAGCAGCTTCGCGAAGCCATTTGTCAGGGTCACCGTCAGGAAAATTAGTGTTTATTCTTGTAGAAAAAGCTTGTGATGAATTGGTTTATTTATATGCTAACGTATTTTGCGCCCACCTACGACCATCGTTCTTTCTGTCTGTCTTTCTTTATTTCCTCCTTGTTTCACTTGTATAATTCCTGTAAATTGTGGCATCCTTTCCTCTGAGGTAAAAGCGATGGTTTGGAGTAAGAATGCTTGCAGTTTGCATATGTAAACAACGGTGTGTGTCATGTCACTTGTTAGTACTTCTGGAGAACAAGAAGAGCATGTGCACCCCATTAACCCCTGGTTAGGAGGTAATACGGGCCTGGGAAACTGCATGACTAGTGCCTCCACTGGGTACAAAAGAGACCCAGGCAGGCCATGGTAAAACGGGCATTCAATACAGCAGTGGAATATAAAATATAATAATAATAATAATAATAATAATAATAATAATAATGGTGATAATAATAATAATAATGATAATAATAATGAAAGTTTATTTATATTGCATTGTTTGCAGAAAGATTTCACTAACTACTTTACAATTAAATCTGAAGTAAAAGACAGGCAAAAGAAAATGCACAGCTACACACACTGGTATGAAAAAAAAACCCCAAAACACAGGTACATACACAGATACATTCAGATCCAGACTCAAAACTCCCCTCTTCAGAATAGCTTACCCACCATAAATTTTACCCTTCATTTTGCACTGTCATTTTTTTTGTCCTGCACTTTTTCCTTTAATGTATTTACTTCTTTGTATTTTATGCATTGTCTATTTTATCCTCTGCTGTACAGTGTCATTGGGTGTCCTCAAAGGCTCTTACAAATAAAATGTATTATTATTAAAAATATAAAACCAAATGGTGATAAAACCCACCCCTAACTAAAAGCCTGTCTAAACAAGAACGTCTTTAGTTGCTTTTTTAAGGTATGAAAGACTTACCCACAAAACAGTCAGTAACTGACCGTTTAGCATAATTTACACTACGTTTTTTAGTTAATGTAGAATCCTCTTATTCCCAAGTGGATGTCTGTATCTAGTGTCATGTCAAGAAATCAGCTGTTTAACTGTTTCATATATGTTGTTGCATCATTAAACATTCTCATGGTCACTACATCTGTTTTGCAACTAGACGTTTGGAATAAAACCACAATACCTATACTGACAGTAAAGTTTTAAAATTCTAAAATAAAATAATGAATAAATTCATATTATCTATCCATGCACTATACTGCAGTTTATAATGGGATTAAACTTGTATTTTCATCTATAATTATGTGTTTTTTATGTTTTTTTTGGGGGGGGGAAATCATTTTAATGGTTTTAAATATTGTACTTCTACATTTCTGAAATATTTGTCACATTCTCATCATAAATAGTCATTTTTAATCACCAATCACTCCCAGTGAGGAAGAAAACTCAAACTTTAAAATAAAACAAACATTGATAAGACATTTATTGTGACAATTATTAACAACAACTGACAGGGACATTTTAATCATGAAGACGTGTCCAAATCAATGGCACGTATACGAGTTGTGTGAAGTGTCGCAATATTTGTGTCCATATAATATGTATATAAATGTGGGTATCATATAGCATTTTTCCTTTGCATTTATTTCTCATAAAGAAAGACTGAACAGAACACGCTATGAAGCAGTTTTTTTTCTCCTACTGTCACAATAATGCCAACACCTTGTGGGTGTCCACACATCTAAGGTGGGAAACACTGATCTACTAATTTACTAACACGATGCGTTAAGTGACAGCTTCAGGAACAAATCTATATTTTTATTTATTTATTTATTTTCTAAATAACTAAAATGCGTATTTGTTTGTAACCCCCACTGTGGCGTTTACTGTTTACGCCGCTGTTTGAGGTCCTTTCAGAGTGTCCAGAGTTGTCATGTTGTCATCCATAGATTTTATCCAACTAATTAGCATTTGTGTGTATTATTTTTATTTATTTATTTTACAACAGAATAATGAGACGGTAAAATATTTATTTAATATTTTGAAGTATAATTTGTTTTGGGTGTGTGTGTGTGTGTGTGTGTGTGTGTGTGTGTGAAGTCTTATATAACGTTTGGGTAACGTCAGGTTCTTCACGGTCGCTCTGATTTAATCTGTGCATCAGACAAACATGTCGCTCGTGAGTGATTCGAAACAACACGAAGTAAAGTGCTTTCGCTTCCGCTCTTCCTTTCCCTCAGTGTTGCCTTGTGAATCGTCTTCTCAAACAGGGAGATGTGAAATGTTGAGGCAGCTGATGAATATGCAGAGACTGTCCTTAAGTCTATTGCACGGAGAAACACGAAGCTCATTCCTAACGTTCATCAGTCCATTCGGTTCAGTCACAGACCCCTGCCTGCCTCAGCAAACACAACCCCCACCTCCTCCTCCTCCTCTAGACATGTATTAGTCATTATTAAACATAATAATGGCTTTTATAAGTCAGTGTTTGCCTCTTTGGTAACGTGAATAATTCAGCCAAAGAAAGGGAGGGAGAGTAGCGGCGCTCCAGTCAGGTGGGTCCTGTACCTGAGATGGCAGGCGACAGATGAGGCATTTTGTCTGAATTATTTATTTGATTCTCTTCAACTTTTTACAACTGCCACATTGTTTTTTTTTTTCTCTCTTTTTTTTTCTTCTTTCACCCACCCCTTCTGCTCTTCTGCCCCCCTACTGCACACACAGACACACACATACACTCTGTAAACCGTCACGTTTATTTCAAGCGGCGTTAATTACGGTTGCACAAGCTGTTAAGCTGTCGTCTGACGATTAACAAAGTCAAGCTCCAGCCCCAGATCCACCACTTACTTTCCTGCTTGGCAAATGGAGGGGTGGAGCTGGAATATGCATGTGTGTCTGTACCAAAAAAAAAAAAAAAAAAAAATCAGCTTTGTGACAGCCATTGTTAGCACTAACAGTAGGGCTATAAAAGTACAGGGGTCTTTTTTTTTTTATTATTTTATTCTGTCGCAGCAAGTGAACAGACAATATGAATACAATTAATTTGTGAAACGTCTCCCCTAATTAATTTGAAGGAGGCTTCGAAGGGAGGGGTTGGGTTGGGGTTGGGGTAGAAGCGGGGGATGAGGGTGTATCGCCGGACGGCCGAAGCGTTAAAAGTTAAATCGACGATGTGCTCATCTTTGAGCTACATTTCACACGAGGCAGATGTAGAAATGCTCGCAGCGATTTGAGCATTGGCTGTCAACCCCGGTGGGAGACGGCACAGTTTGATGTTTGTCCACATGTTCGTCTGTGTACGTGTTTGTTTGTTGCATTTCTGCGGTGCTGACAGAATGCATCCACTCATCAGCACGCCACGCAAACGCAGCATCCCAATGAACGGTGCACGTATATAAACTGTTTTAGTATATCTTTTCTTTAATGTCTTTGTCAATTAGCGGACGTTGCTGTCAAAGCTGTGTGTGCTCAGTCCTGTCTGTCATAATTAAAAGTGCGAGAAACTACTTTTGGGTTAAGGGGGGAAGGTAAAGACTTTTTATAGTTGCAGCTGACAGTTTCTGGAGATTTATGCTTCTTTTTTTTATTATTATTTTTTTTTATTTTTTGAGGAGGTTTAGTCACTTAGTCTGCCCACTTCTCTGTTGTTGAAGCAGAATCAAAGTGCCATCCCATAATAATAGTTACAGTAATATAAGGTTCTGCCGTTTAAGATCAGGATTAAGGTATTTTCAGTGAATAAATTCATATTTTTTAGTGTTTCAGGATGAACAATTTGAGCTGAATTTCATGTCCATGAAGTGTCAGAGCACAAAAGATATTTAGAGATAATGAACACATAATATTTTTGTAAATGCCCCTGTTCTGAATGTCACTTAGTGAAAACACTTCAAGACACTTATAATGAAAAGTTCTATGTTTTTTTTTTTTTTCTTTTTTTAAGAATATGTTCTAAAAGTCCAAAATCTTGGTGTTAGACTCTTATACACCAAAACAATCTGTTGAAGATTTTTAATTTCCAAGGACATTCTCTAACATTTCCTTCTTTAATCCAACCTGGTTCATTTTCACCTTTGTCTAAAAATATATTTTGGGCAGTTGAATGCAATAAAGATACTTGGCTACAAACCCAAGCAACCTGTAAAACGCTGATCCGACTCAACTCCCACGCGTGGTGCACGAGCTATAGACGGTATTTCAATGCACAAACTGCTTATGAAGAATATCAACAGCTACCAGAAGCTTCTTCAAAAATGAGCTCTGACCAGGTACTGTGCTAACACCGCAGTAAATCAACACCTTGAAATTTGGGGTAGTTCACATGCAGATTTTTTTTTTGTTTTGTTTTTTGTGTTTACACTTTCTGACCACTACCCAAGACCAAGTGATGATATGAAGGCACATTCTTATTTGGCTTTCAGTGAGTGTTGCTTTTCCTTGTCTATTTTGTATGTGAATAGAAGCAAAACCCACATAAAAAAAAAAAAAAAAAAAAAAACACCAAATCCACTATGGGTCTGAATATGCCCTATAGAGCTTCAGCAGTGGTAAATAAAATAGTCAAGACTGTATGTTTTTTCAGTGGAATCTTAACAAATAAATAAGAAAATAAAATGGTTATTCCACCTAAGGCATTGTTAAAAAATAATTCAACACCTAGGGACCATGAATACAATACAATTTCTATGACTCTTCGAGCTTTATATTCTCTTCGGTGTCAAGGTTGCTGTTGTTTGTTTTTAGTCCTGTTGTTATGTACTCTACTCACATACACGCTTTTTTTTTCTCTCTTTGCCAGGGGGCTAATGTTTGATGAATGTATGACAGCAGAGATCTGAGAACAGAATTTTGTGTGTCATCAAGCCCAATAATCGTAACACACAGGCGACGACTTAAATAAAAAACTTAGAAATGTCGATGACTGACAAGTGCCTGCGGAACAGCATGGCGGCGCCTCGGTATCAAATATACAAGTCTCTGAACTGTAGTGGAAGCACGAACACACGTCCTCTAGAAGACATCCCCTCGTTGTGAGGTTTGATGATGGTTGTGAACAGCGCTGGCCGACACGTCTCCCTTGGGTGTTGAGCTGGGCTGTGATGTGGTACCTGTGAAGACTACAACATATGATTCAGATCATTTTCGCACTCATCAAACCATTCACTGACCTTTTGAATAATGTGGATGTGGGTTGGTCATCCTAGAAGAGACTCTGCCAGGTTTAGTCTTCGGTCTGTGGCCCATCTGCACTACTACTGTAAAGGGTTGAAGTTGTCCTCGCTGCATCCGTGTTTGCATTAAATTTTGAAAGTCTAGATAATAATCCTTTACCGGGAAAGTGACTATTTTTGGTCATTTCCGCACTCATTATTAGAAAATAACAGAATGAATAGAATTTTACAAAAGTGATGTTCTAAAATACATTTTCCTTTCACCTTAAATGTGTTTTTCTTGTATTTTTTATGTACACTTTTTTTTTGCCACTTATCGGTAATTGAACAAATATGGTAACTTCATTGACCTTGATTTTCTACATGACAACAACAACAAAAATACAAAAATTGGTACCTCACAGCTGCAGTGGTGGAAAAAGCTTTTGGATGTCCCATGCGTTTGTGATATAGTACATTAAGAATATCTGTTAACCCTTTATCAAACAAGTGACTATTTTTGGTCATTTACACACTCATTACATGCCACTAACATTTACTACTATACTATACTATACTATACTATACTATACTATACTATACTAAAAGTGAAGAGGAACCAAATTTGGTAACTTCATTTTCCTTGATTTTCTACTTGTTAATAGGAACTTTACATTTTTTCACAAAAGTATTAAAGTCTTGTTATGTCCTCAATCAAACACTAAAGTTGAAAATTTGAATTTCAGAGTATTTCTGAGTGCCCTATAAATGGTTAACAGTTCCTCATCACTTGAAAGGGGGCGTTCCCTCCTTTGACGAGTATTTTACTAGTGTTACACCTCAAAATAGTGTGAAATAAGACTATTTTGTGGTCATGGTCGTGGTAAGCAAATTATATAGATCTACCAAAATATTAAAAAAATGCATTTAATATAAAATACCAGCATTGTGCACGGTATCAAAAATGAACACTGCCCATTAAGCAACCATAATAAATAAGCTTCACTAATAATTTAACATACTATCAGTTATGTGTATGATGTAAGTCTCTCATTGAAAAGGCAAAAAAATAATAATTCTTATACAAACTAGAGCAGTAAGTTTGCCTTGTGCTTTTACATTTCGTTTGCTAATAACATTAAAGTTGGTAGCAAATGAACAGGGATGATATGTTATTATGTGTCCACTACAGAAATAACAAAGTGCAAAGGTTAAACAAGCTCCTTGTAAGTATTATTCTTTGTACTGTATTTCACACATATCATCTATTTCTTCCAAGCTGCTTCATTTAATTTCTAATTTTAGCTGCATTTTAATGCTGCTTTAGCTCACATGTTGACCTTTTTTCCTGTTCTGCTTTTGTGTCTTTGTGTATATATTGTGCGTGTTTGTATGGCACAGTCACAATCTTCGCTGGATATGATGTTTCTGAAATGACACGTTTCCTCACGACTCAGTAGCGTTCAACGGGACCGCCAATCAGGGATCCAGCGCTACGATGAGTTGTCGCGATGCGGCAAGACGTTAAGCAGCCACTCCGGTTTGTCGCCTCATCTCCTCTCCTTACTGCCACTTTGTAAAATCACATTACTCTAATGAGAATGGGAGTGGAAAGGCAGTGACAGAGCAGGGATATGGATGGGCCATGTGTCAAAAATGTTCAGATTTCATGCCTTCCGCTCTGTTTTTGAACTCAAAGCCTGGGCCGGGGGTTGGGGTGAGGAGAAGTCTGTAGCCAGGAGCTCGGTGGCTCATTTCGCTTTGTGATGTGTCACTGTCAAGGTTGCTGTTGTATTTGTTTTTAGTCGTGTTGTTATGTACTCTGTCACATACAGAGATTTCTCTTTGCCAGGGGGCTAATGTTTGATGATTGTGTGACATCTGTGTTTGGAGAACAGAGTTTTAGTGCCATCAAATCTAGTGATGGTTATATAAATGTACTTTAATTAACCCATACATATTAACATTTTTTCCCTCTGTTTATCCTTTATTCTTACTGACAGTGGACTGCTTGTTCCCATACGAACAAAATATTTTACAAATTCAATAAACCCAAAACTAAATTATTAACCCATGAAGACCCAAAAATCCATCAGCGGCCAAAATCATTCGCTGATATAAAATATTTAATACCCGTCGATCCATTAATCTTATCAATTCACGCAAATAATTGGGGTAAAATACAGTTTGTAGTCTGCTCATGGTCATTAGATTGACCCATTTGGACATTCAGAGGCACTGTAGTTACCATGGAAACACTGTCATCTTCAACATTGACTCACTAGTAAAACCCATGGAGTTGGATCAGCGACAGTAGATGGACACACTGGATTTATGTTCAGTTAGTGACATTTTTCTCAGAATTAAAAAAAAAAAATAGTCTTCTCTGCTTTGGATATAACAGCTTTCAACTTTAATTTCAGTTTCAATTAACATCTAAATAATCAGTACATTAGGAAAATACCTGATTTTCACTTAAAAATGCAAAATACAGTTCACAGTTTACAAGTAAATGGAGATAAATCACTTAAGGAAGGTTAAAAATAAAGAAAAAGTCATTTGGGAACTGACACAAAAAAGTAGCACTGGGTGTTTATGGGTTAAACCAGAGTAGTCAGTGCATCTTTTAATATGTGTGGCAACACTCAGTCACAGTGCTACTTTGGTGGCAGTTCCTAAATAAATCTTTCTCTCTATTAAACCTTTCTTAAGTGATTTATCACCATATATCATACTATATACATACTGTATATTTTGTAATTTTTTTGAGTGAAAATATTTTCCTACATTTAATTTACTGATCATATACTTTAATCATCATGATGCTATTACATTAAAGGGTTATCTCAAAACAACTCAGAAAGCTGAAGAAAAAGTGACTTTTTCAGCAAAATATAACATTAACTGAACATAAAACATGTGTACATCCACTGTCATGGATCCAACTCCATGGGTTTTTACTGATAAATGAATGTTGTAGAAGATGACAGTGTTTCCCTGGTAACTACGGAGCCTCTGAACGTCCAAATTGGTCATTTCTGACGACCATAAAAAGATCACAATTTGCATTTTACACCAGTTATTTACATGGAGTGATAGGATTAGTGGTTTTAAAGTTATGAAACATTTTAGATCAGTACATGGTTTTGGTCACCGGTAGATGTTTGGATCTTTATGGGTTAAGATGTCTTTGACTCACAGTCATAAACCATAAACCTTATAAAGCATACCTTTCAAAAGTGAAGCCACAACAATTGATGGCACTCCTGTTGGCTGAATGTAGAAGAGGTCATAAAATTTGTGTTTTGCCAGGGTAAGATTTCACAATATCAGCCCGATTCCAGCCAAATCTGGCTCATGTACGAGGTCGATTTATTTCAGGAGCAACTTAATGTAATTGGGTTTGACATTTGATGGCTCTACCTCCTGTAGTGTGAGATAATGGATGATAATCTATGCTGCATCTGGGACACCTGACAGTGTCCTGACAGTATATCCTGCTTGTCTGAGTTGTCCATGAAGGAGTCTGACCATGTGGTACCTGTGACCATGTGACCAGTAAGGGCAACATGGAGGACAGATACTCACTTTTACCTGCAGCTCACTTTTCTATCCTCTTCATGCAGCCCTTGGACAGCTCTTTTCAGCTTCCATGCTTGATAGAAGTATCAACATCTCTGCCAGGATGTTGCCATTTTTTTTTTTTTTTTTACTGTAGCAGAGGATTATGAAGTCCACACTTGAGAAATTTATAAAATAATAACATTGAAACTGCAGTCTGAAGTGCGACGGCATCTTTAACATTCTTTCCACAAGTTCAGCAGCATAACCACCACTTCTTTTTATTAAAATGTAGGCACAGATATTATATAACTGAATGCACTCAAAGTATATGCCTTTTTTACAGTCAGTCAAAGGCACTTTTATTTTATCTAATGCATGTTGTGAAAGACTAATATGTAGTTTGTCATTTAAGTCAAATATGACCAGTGTTGCGCAAGCTGTAATACATTACAGATTACTTGTTACTGTCATTTAAAAGTCAGTCCTTACAATATTTCTGTATGAGAATTATAATATGTTACCTGACTCCTCTATTACTTTTTACTTGTGTCACTTGTCGGAAATGGTGCATGCGCAGTAGACTCCTCCCCCCGATAAGCATACATTTGCACCTTGGAGTACATGTGGACGGATAGCTCAGTAAGTAATGCTACGGTCAACAATGTTCGAATCCCAGCAAGAACACTTACATTTTTTTTCCTGTGGTTTTGACATTTTTTACTTTTTTTTTTTTTTTTTTTTTTTACATTTGAGCAAATTCACTTATGGGTGAAAAAGTGTGTTGCAATGCCAGAGCTATTGAACATATACTGAGTAGAATATTACTGGAATTTGATTAGCAATAGACACGGTGGTTCAGTGGAAAGCACTTGTACTTCACAGCAAGAGGTTAATCTAAATTGTCCATATATGTGAATAAGAAAGTGATTGTCTGTATGTGTCAGCCCTGTGATGAACTGGCTTTACCCATAAGTAGCTACAATAGGCTCCAGCAGCCCCTGTGACCCTAGTGAGGATTAAACTGGTTCAGTAAATGAATGAATGCCTTTCACTACTGTGTTACTAATGTTACTAATGCATTACTTTTGAAACTCCCAATATTGGACATGACACGCCAAGGATGTATTCTGACTACTAGCCATTGTATCGTCTGTCCGTGTCAAAAAGTGTGGGTACCCCCTCCTTTGTCAGCTGGATATGTGATGTCATGTTTTTTCCCTTGAATCAAAAAGATTAGATACACATTGAATGGATCAGTAGGGAAGTTTGATGTGGTGTATGTCATTATTTTGCGTCTTATGTAGAACAGCTGACAATGTACCTTGACTCTGGATAATGTGCTGTGTACAAAGTGATTTAATAATTACATAGTGAAATCCTTTTTTATTTTTTTATTTTTTCAGATTATTATTTTTTTTATTGTGGCGTTTTATACCTCTGTTATAGCATTTGTCTTAAAAAAAAAAAAAAAAAAAAAATGGACACAGTTAAAAAAGTGGTTTTCCCCAAAAGCACCAAACCTTGTAATGAAATATAGCTAAAACCAAACATAGACTGCGTCGCAACACCTAATAAAGAGGATAAGGGTAGGTTAGGGTCAGTCCTGAAGTTAGTTAAGTGAACATCAAGGTCATGATCAAGCTTTAGTGGTAGGACCCTGACTTCATGTCTATTACTACTACAACTACTACTACTTCTACAAACATAGTACGATCACATAGAGCCAAGGCCTGATTCTGACTGACAGGACAATTTCTCTCACCTTCTTCATTTGGCGATGGACTGTAGTAAAATACACTGCTCTCTCCCTCGTTCTCCTTCACTCTCCTGGTGAGACTCGTAACAACCATCCCAGCACACACAAACACACAAACACAATGCATAATATCATGCACTGACATGTATTTGGCTTAAACATAAACATCCACATCCTGCTTCATCACACGTACTTGTATGATGAAGTAAAACAAAATATTACATCATATGCCAGTGTGTAGAAATGAGTTTGGAAGAGCTAAAACACACACACACACACACGCAGCTACATACGCTGCCAGAGAACACACCCAAATCCTTGCACACTCCAACATCCAGCCTAGTGGGTCCCAGTAAAACGGATGGAGGTCTTAGAAGGTCAAAGTTTATGTGACTCACTAGGCTGATTAGAGGGACGGAGATCTAAAAGTAATTGGCTCCTTTTACTTCCTTTTCCTGTGGATTTACGAGCTCCCGTGGAAATGACTGGCAGCGCCTTTACTACGGTCAAACACTGAAGGATAAACTCACCCTGCCAGACTGTGTGAGAGCATTAGTAAGCATTGTGGATGTTTATGTGTGGACAAAGGCGAAGTCGAACACAGTGACTGAAATCAACCTTACAAATGTGACATGAAGCTTGAGTGCATTTGAGGCTGATACAAAGTGCCACTCAGGGCTGTACTGTATGTGGAGCGGCTTCTTCAACACTCACTGTCACCCATTATATCAGTGTTTGGGTATGTGGGTATGTGTGTGTGTGTGTGTGTGTAGGGGGTGGGGGGAGTTACTCCATCCAGTTTTCTGCCTGGCAAAACACTGCTTAGCCTATTAGCACTCCATATAATGGCCCGTCCACAACCTTAATCTGCACAACACGGCTGCCAGAAACAAAGCGAGACAAAGTAGTGGACATTTCATCTCCAATGAGTGGCTTAGACACAAATGTTCCCACTGTCCAGTCAATTATTCATCAATAACCTATTTATTTTTACCTTTAGTGTCAGTCAGAGTGGTCGAAATGTGCATATATTCATCTTTAATTAATACGCACATGCAAAGGTGCCACGTAAATAACATACATCTAGTTCATTTTAACTAATGTATTATGTTTATAAGGCAGTGAGTATGTATTATTCATCATTGATGTGGATGGAGTGGGCCCCATCATCGGATGTTACTGTGTCACATTACTGTCAAATGCAGAGGGACTTAAAGGGGCCAGCAAGCTTCATTAAAGGTGGCGTAAGGCAGAAAAGGGAAACAGTCAGGCGACGAGATAGGAATGGACTGACTGCAGAAGTACAAACATCTCGCTGAGCCCCCACAGCCACAGGGATGTGGAGAAGATGGGGAAAGCGACAATCAGATGAGCAATGTGTGCAGAGACAGTAGCGCCTCACTAAGAGGTCACTCATCAAATATACAACATGGTTAAGATTTGATGAAACAGCCAGGAAATACCAAGTTAGGATTCAGGAAAGAGACATCTGTGCAGTGATCGACTGGACATGTATTATTCATCAATTCTTTTATTTATCAGATAATGATAGTTTTGTCAACAAACAAACTGGTTAGTGCTCTCTGGCTTAAGTGCGAGATCGTTTGGGTTGTGTGTGTGTGTGTGTGTGTGGGGGGGG